>QEPC01008742.1:2435445-2462775 GCA_003113815.1 Sphenodon punctatus
TTCTGAGCTAGTCACTGTTCCTGAACAGCAGGCGTTGAGTGGAATTTTTAGATTGCTTTAAGTTTCATTTCACTTTTGTAATGAAATGAAACTTAAACCATAAACTGAAACTTTGTGTTATGCACTGTACAGACTCATTGAGTATGTAATATATGTATTTCACTACAGACTCCTCTTCTGTTTGTAATTCCCCCCCATCCCATATATATATGGGATGTATATATATCCATATCCAAACCCCATATAAAAACAAAAAAACCAAATAAAAAGCAAAAGAAAACCATATAAAACCCAATAAAAAACCAATTTTTTTTTATAAAAAACAAAAAAACACCCATAAAAACACTTCCCGAACGGCCAAACCAAACAGCTGAACGGCCTATCTGAACGGCCTGTTCGGATGACCGAACCGAACAGCCGAACCCGAACTTGGCGAACTAGCCGAACTGCCGAACCGAACGGACGAACCAAACAATGCCGAACCGAACGGACGAACTGAACGCAGCCGAACCGAATGGCCGAACCCGAACCACGATGTGTTCTCCCATCCCTAATGGAAAGAAACCACAGACCTCTTGTTGTCACCTACCACCCCCACTGGAACCCATGTAACATGCAGAGTTACCATACCTCCCCTTTAAAAGAAACCGCTTATAAAAAATACATGGTGCAAGGCTGCATTGGTTCCAGTCCAGCCCTGCAACATATATACTTTTTCATAAGCATCCTCTTTTCAAGGGGGAGGAGGGGGGGAGATATGGTAACTCTAGATACATGGTATCATTAAGCAGCTGCAATTTAAACTTGATGGGGACCAGACCCTAAGAAAAATATTTCCTGAACCCCCTCCTCTCACCTTCAGACAAGACCTCACCTCTCAAAACTGATTATCACAGGTAGACTCCCTCCTATCCCCAAACTTTAACAGAAACAAGACTCTGCCAGAACAGCATGTGTAAAACTTCCCAATACATCTCTACCACAACTATTATCAACCCTGCCCATAGGGAAGACAATTCAAATTACAAGGGATCGACAGTTGAAAATGCACCTACCCAGACCAAGCTTTAATCCATGTCCCAACTCCCAACCTAGACCCAGCTCCTTAACTATACACAGGTGCAACCCTGTCATAGCTCAGTCCCAACCCAAACCTTACTACTCTGCTCTAACCCATCCCAACACAAACCTCTGCTCTGCACCTACACCCAACCTCCACCCTAACTCTAATTCCACCCATGTCCCATTTCAGGCCTATACCTAATTGTAGGGTCTACATCTACACACACTTGGAGTAAACATCTTTTTTGTGGCCCCTGTGTTTGAGTGTTATTCCCTATAACACACAAGAGTGTCAGAAGCCTAACAGACTTCAATAGTTCCCTTTCCTTCTTGGGATTATAATCTCACTTCCCTGCCCTTCTGGGATTGAGGTGTCATTGTTACAGCTACCACCAATGATCAGTTTCTCTGTATAGGGATACAGGATCAGGCCTCAGTGATATAAGGAGGAATTAATTCCAATAGTGTGGTCCCCCACAAAATTAAGAGTGGGACTCTTTCACCCCAGCAGATTGTTAACCTGTCCTCCATCGCCAAATTCATGCTGCGTTTCCTCACCCTCAGCACACGAATGTGGTAGCTGAGGTATCAGAAGGGATAGCTTGTTCCTTTGTCCTCTCCCTCCTTTCATTGGGTAGCTTGGCAGTCTGCTCTATGTGAGGTCTTCCCTTAATGCAGCCATAGGGTTAGTGGAACTGTGGAACACAATTCTCCTCTCCAGGGGTGTAGCAAGGCTGTGAAGGGCCCAGGCTCAGGCCATGATTATGAGCTCCCCTATGGATGACTGAGAAGAAAAATAATCAAAAACTAACATGAAATTAATGAAAACCAAACCGGGCACATAAAACTATATGTAGCATATACAAATAAAATCTCTGAATTATACCTGCCCTTCCCCTAAGGTGCAGGATGGGTTACAGCATATGTATAAAATGTCATTCTCATCGTAACCAAGCCAAGTACGTGCACTTGAGACCTCGCATCTTCATGAATGTTAGACCCCTTGTCTCTCCCTCTGTTCCCCTTCCTAAATCTCTCCCCCAGCTCCTGTCTCTCAGATTGTAAGCCCTAGGGGCAGGGACCATGTCTATTTTATTACTTTGTAAAGTGCCAGGTACACTGCTGGAGCTATATAAATGTTTGTTAATAATAATAATAATAATAATATAAAAACAGAAGTACATAAAAGCATATAAAAATCCCCTACAAATCCGGAACCCTTATCCCCACCTGCCAAATAGTAGGCCAAAAAGAAAAATCTTACATTACCTCTGGAAAATGCTCAAGCTCAGGCTCTGACAAACTTCCAGGGGAAGGGAGTTTCACAATTCTGGGGCAGCCACTGAGAACGCTTCTCTGCACAGCCTTGCTGTATGAGCCTGACAGGAAGAGGGTATCCTCCTGAGGGTGCTCCCAGCTGACTGTCGTGATCACGATGGAATGTAAACAGATTTTCTTGATGGTGGTTGAGTTACTGCTACTAATTGATTTCTAAACTTTATTTATATTTTTGAAAAGGTAGAAGAAGAGACTAGTAGACACATAAAGTTCCTGGTCCTTGAATGAACAGAAAGGACTAGGTTACATTGTAGGAAGACTTCATAGAGCAGGGAATGTCTATGGTCCTTTTTGCACAAGACGCCTCCACCCATCTCTACGCAGTTTCGCTGTGTGGAGACACCCGCCCATGTGAATGCTGCAGGGGATGGGTAGAGGTGCATGCGTGCTCCTGCACTACACCCACCTCCACCCTTCTCCATCCATGGAGCTATGGACTCCAATGCCCGATGCTCCATGGGTGGAGATGGGTGGAGGTCAGTGGAGATGGGTGTGCACCCGTGGGAACGGGCGCACACTCACCTCCATCCACTGCGGCCGTACACCCATCCCTCCACCCACCGCGGTCCATTTAAAAAGGGCCCATGTCATACATCAGACTCTCTCTCTCTAAATACCTGTTGGGAACAAGGTGCCTTGTTTTAGTGGTTTAATACAGCCCCTCACTTGACACAGCACAGACTGTGGGCAGTGGCATATCCTGCCTGTTATAACTGGTTGGCACAGCTTAAGTGTCACTATTGGACTGCCAGGGACCAGTTCTCTTGTGTTCCCTCTTCAGAGTATGTACTATCATTGACTGCTACACCTCCAATGCCAGCCTTAGAGCCATGGCCGGCGCTACTGTTAGGCAGCTCAGACAACCACCACCTGGAGCGGCAACTTGAAGTGGACGACTCGCTCTTCCCCATCCAGCTGTTCCACTAATGCTACCGAGAAACTCTGTGCTGGAGGGGGGCGAGAGAGGCAGCCCTTCCCCCAATCCAGTGTGGAGTTAAGTTGCAGCGGCAGCAGGATCCGAGGGTAGGAGAGGCAGCAGTGGAAGCAGGATAGCGTTAGAAGAAGGTTCCCTTTGATGCCTCCATCCCAGATCCAGCTTCTGCCACTGTCTCTCCTGCCCTGAATCCCGGTGCCACCACCATCAAACTCCACACATGGATTGGGGGAAGGACTGCCTAGGGGCACCTCTTCCACCCCCATCCACCTTCTGCTGCCATCTTTCCTGCCCTCAGTCCTGCTGCTGATGTCACTAAACTCCGCACTGTATCAGGGGAAGAGCTGCCTAGGGTGTCAACCTGAAGGGGGTGCCTCTCTTGCCCGCCTCCACCTGTTGCTGTTTCTCCTGCCCCCCTCCAGCAGTCAACAAGCTTTGGGTGGGTGTGGCAGCCACCTAGGGTTGCCATTCCTCCCCTTTAATCCAGGACGCTTATGAAAAAAGCATGGTGCAGAGCTGCATTACTTCCAATGCAGCCCTGCACCATGTATTTTTCATAAGCATCCTGGATTAAAAGGGAGGTATGGCAACCCTACGGCCACCTGGGTAGCAAATATCCTCGCACCAGCCCTGCTTAGAGCAAAGTAGGCAGAGTTTCTGGGGCTTGGGGAAGCATGGAACAGCTAACTGGCGGGGGTGGATAGAAGCATGAGGAATTGCAGTGCACCTGCACCAGATAAGCCTACTCCCCCAACCCCATTCTAGGGTCCTATGGCCCCTGAACCCCGAGCCAATTGCCAAGGCTGGCCCCACCAAAATATTGGGGGACCTGGGCTCAATTTATTTATTTATTTATTTATTTTGATTTAAATCCCGCCCTATTCCTGAAAGCTCAGGGTGGCTCACAAAGCACATAAAATACAAATGTAAAATAAACAATTAAAACCCCACAAAACTAAAAACACTCCATCACCCTCCCCCCATCTATTTCTGACCATTTGAATGCCTGGCCAAATTTTAAAAAAAATTCCCAATGGGTGAGTTAGTGCATGTCCAAACATTCCTATGTTAGGAGCGGGTCCGCAATGGCATTTCATACAGGGCCCCAACCTTCCTGGGTCTGACACAGCTCCTCATCTTCTAGATGGCAAGCAGACAGCTGGGTCATCAATGAGCAATAGGACATAGACAGATTAGTTGTTCCGTGTGCTTCCTGTTAGAAAAGGTGACTGTTGCAGAATTCAGAGCTCTACAGGAGAAGAAGTAAAGAGAGATCATGTCTGAGGTTCCTCCATACCTACAAGCCTGCCAAGGGCGAGATGTGAGAGCTGGATCCTTGAGGTCAGTCGAAACCCAGAATGATACATGCCAGTATAATTCCCTTCTAGCGTGCCAATATTTTCAAATATTCACTACAATTGTTGCCGTGTAATCAGTGATTTAGATTACTAATGAGAAGTATATATTTTTTTGCTTCAGCCAGTACACAGGTATCTTTCTCTTATTATAATTACAAATGACTTCTAATGAGCATTTGATTGTATTGCTTGTTACTTACATAGGTGGTAAGGCAGCAGGCTGTTTGTCTCTGTACCCCAGAACAAGACACAGACACAGAGCTGGGATTGAAAGGCCACGCTCTATATTCCAAATCATAATTGGCATTTTCATAAACATTTTGGGGTGCAGTGGATCATAACATATCAACATAAGAAGGGGGAACCCTGATGTACCTTCAGGTGCCCTCCCTTGCTAACTAACTAGAAACTAACTTCACCTCTGAACCATAGTATGGTTATATGAGGGAGATAATGATTAACTGTCCCGTTGGGGACATTGTGGCACAGCAGGGATGAGGCACTGGAGTACCTGTGACCATTCCTGACCTTCTGGATCCTCCTGTGCCAAACCTCCTGTGGGCCGTTTACTGCCACCTGGCCATAGTCTGCCCTTGGTGGTACCCAATTCTCATCTCAAATAAGATGCTAGCCCTTAATCATCTTAACTTATGAATGCAGCCCTTAACACTATCTATCACTGAACCCCCACAAGAGTGTGACAGTTATACCTTCAAACAACAAAAACCTCCCAGTCAACTGACCAACAATTATAAATTAAGCCAACTGAGATTGTCCCTACCTACCACTATGGGGAAGGCAAAAACTAGGAATCACCTGGTCAATCATTGGTCCCTGACAAAATTCCTTCCTGGCCCCCAAAAGGCAACCAGATCCCTGTCATAGTCTGGTATATTTGGAGGGTGGTGGGTAACAGCAGTACCTGTCTGCTCGGAGCCTGGCTGCTAGCTGACTGGGCTCCATGCTCCTTCAAATGGCACCACCTCCAAATCTTGCAACACGAGACTCCATTTGCACCATTGCACGCATTGCGAGGGCAACCCCAGCCACTGCTGCTTGCCTGCACAGGAGTTCCCTGCAGCGGTGGTGGCTCCTCAATGCAGTCTCCCCGCAGCAGCCCATATCTTCTTTCTCCCAAGGGGCGGGGGGAAGACAAACACTCCTAGCCCTCCATGGTGGACTAAGGGGCAAGGAGGATTATGTACCTAAGACAGATGATAAAGCAGAACTGAAGAAATATGAAACTGTGATGTATTTAATCATTTTAGAAAATCCTCTGTTTAAACGGGCATGGCTGGGGAGGGGGGAGGACAGCTCCATGTGCACTGCATGGAATTGCCGCAGACCACCCAGACACATCAGGTGGGTGGGATTCAAATGGGTCAGGGATGGGTGTGCACCCCTACCTGCGCACGTATTGGCCTGCCCCCCAATGGAGCATCCTGGATTTGTCCTCAATGCTCCATGCGTGGGCAGTGTGTGGGCCACAGGAGTGTGTGCCTCCCATGACAACTTCAAACGGGCCTGTGGCATGAGTGGACCTGCGAGGGTTCATCTTGTCTAAAAACAGCCTATGTACTTGCTAATGTAGCTTTACTCTATGGTGTGTCTAATCAGTCTTCTCACTGTAGCAAAAAGACAAGCAGCAACGAAGCTACTTTTAAAAGTGTGGTATTTTTGCGTTTACCCTATTTGTTAACTAAGTACAGTGCTGTAGTAATTAGGAAGCTGTTTTTATATTACTGGCCCAAACAAGATATGGGTCAGAACCCTAGGTCCCCAATGTCTTTAAATTGGGATGTTTTCAAACAAGATGCTACCATGCATGGCCATCCAGCAACCACTCATCCAAACACCCATCTGAAGGTGGAGCAGGGGGATGCATGCTCCCATGAGCCATGCAGCAGCCACTCATGACCACTCATGGGGCACTTCTAAAAAATCCAGAGTGCCCTGTGTAGGGCAAGCCAAAAAAGTATGTGGCACCCACATCTGGCAGCCTGGTAATAGACATGATGGTGGATCTCTGGCTCAGGTGGGTTCTGTTTACCTGCGAGACTGCCTCAGGCCTCGGGTCATTTTGCGGCCCTTGCGGTTGGCCGGGGGCGCCCGACTCGAAGTCCCCTGGGTATGCTGGGTGGCGAGGGTAGAGAGGGTGTTCTCGGTGGCCGCACCTCGGCTGTGGAATTCCCTCCCAGACCTCCCCTCTTTCTGTAGATGTTGTAAGATCTGGTTGTTCCACCAGGTCTTTGGGGAGGGGGTAGAGGGTTCATTTGCCTGACTGCTATTGAATTTTATGGTGTCCATTTTTATATTTTTATATAAAAGCTTGAAATATTACTGTTGGCAGGGCTGTAGGCCTGTGCATTTGTAGCAGAGCCTCTTGGAGATGTGACTTGTGGGGTGAAATAGGTGAGGCTGGGATAGGGAGGGGGGAGGTCCCGAGGGCAGCTCATGGTGTGAGGTGGGTGCAGCGTGAGGGTTGTGGCTGCCTGGTGAGAGCAGGCAGCAGGGAATGGGTTGGGGTGGGGATTGGGGTTTGGGATGGGAGGGGGGTTGGGTTTGTATATTTTCCTTCAAGTGGACTGCTATTGGGTTGATGTTTAATAATAGATTATGTATTATTATATTATGTACTTGTTATTATGTATTGTTTGTTACGTATTTATATTGTATTTCATTTGTGAATGTAAGCTGCTATGAGACAAATTCAAATGAAATGAAATATATTGTAGTATTTTAGATGGTTTTTACTGTTGTTTTATGTTGTGCACCGCCTCCAGCTGCCAAAGTGCAGGAGGGCGTGGGATAAAAGATTTTGAATGAACGAACGAACGAACGAATGAATGAATAAATAAATAAATCGTGGGCCACTGTCATGTCTATTACCAGGCCTCCATATGTGAACCTGCTGCTGTCCCGGCCAGGCGACTGGCTTGGATGTGGTCCCCCAGAAGATCCTGGGCCTACAGTATAGGCCAACAGCTGCCCAGGTGGGCCAACGTGGGCCATAGAGGCCTGTGCTTCTATTTCTGGACCCATCCCCCACCAGGAATTGGGGGCCACCATGATGGGAAGCCATGGCTGCCTGTGTTTGGCTGTCATGGTTGCTCATCATAGTGGGATATATAGGGGGTCAAATGAAGTGCTTCTTAATGCAAGGCCAGTGGTGAATAAAACAGCTGTCATCTTTGATCTTATTCAGGATGAAGCCACTGACCTTGCTTGTATCATAGAGACCTGGATGGATGATGTAGCTGGGCCTATATGAGCCCAGCTGGTGCCAGCTGGGTACTCTGTGCAGCATCAGCCTCAGGTCAGAGGTGGGGGGGGGGGGGGNGGAGGGGTGTGCAATTCATTTTTGTTATGATATTCGTTATTTTTGATATTATCATTTTCGTTATGATAAAAATGAAGATTTATGTTTTTTAATTATTGTAATAACAAAATGGAATAATAAAATAATAATAATAATAATAATGAAAACAAAATTTAGTTTTTGAAATAATGGGAAAAAACTGAAAAACTGAAAACGTATTACCGGATATATATATATATATATATATATATATATATATATATATATCCGGTAATACGTTTTTCAGTTTTTTCCCATTATTTCAAAAACTAAATTTTGTTTTCATTATTATTATTATGTCTGGCAAAAATATATATATATTGTTACTTAATTTTGATGAAACTTTAGGGAGATTGTATCCCCAATGGGGGGCACTATATGTACCAAAGTTTGGAATGATTAGATAAAAGAAACCGATTTTATAAGCAACTGAATGTTGTAATTTTAAGAAAAGCTGCATACACATTCCTAGCTACAACTTCTTTATCTTTCATCCAATTTTCATGAAACCTTAAAAGATTATGTCCCTTCCCAAGATCATGCCAAATTTCAGAAAGATTGGACAAAGGGTCCTTACGTTATAAGACATTAAGTTGAAAATGCATTTCCGGGAGTAACATTTTTAAATTCCATCCTGTTTACAAGACACCACACCTTACCTGTCATCTTTGCCAGACTACAGGACTACAGGACAATTTGATAAAGGGTCCCAATTTTATAAGCAATTAAATTTTAACCCCTTGAAGACCATTATTAAGATAAATAGCTGCACATGCAGTGCCAGCCAGAGGCAGGCACCTGGCATGGCAGAGGAAGGGAGGCTATAGGAGGGAGGATGGGGAGCAACCCTACAGACTGACAGACACATTCACTGGCCAGTTACTACATGCTTCCAGCTTTACAGGACCAATTGGTGGTGGTTTTGAGGCAGGCATAAGGGGCGACGCTGAGGTGGGCATAGCAGGGTCATAACTAGGACTTTGGGGATGGCATCCCAGCAATCAAGAGACATAGTTTAACACACCCAGGCTGGCAAATTATCGTCGCAATCACATCCTGCAGCACTGTGACAGAGGACATAAGAGAATCTCTATTGGCTCTTTCCTAAACAGATGCTTCCAACTTCCCAGTAACAAGTGGGGGAGAGACGGTGTGGTCACAGCACAGAATGAGAATATTTGGTTGACATTTCTGCTGGCTAACTGGCACCACAAAGAGATCTTATACCACAGTGGCACCTAAGAGACTCTCTGGCATAGGCTCATTCTCTGCATATCCTGTGCAGGGTTCTAAAATTGTGACCCTTTATCACATCTTTCCAATGTTTGGCAGAGATGATCCTGAAGGTGTGCTATACAGCCCCACCAAATTTCATGTATGTACAGTGGTTGGACTACAAAGATGTTACAGTCAGACATACATTTATAAGTTAATTGCTTATACCACCAGGACCCTGTATCCAATCCTTCTGAAGGTGGCCCCATCTCTAACCATCCCTTTTTAGGGAAGGTAATTTTATGAGTGGTTGCCAGGCAGCTGCAGAGACATCTAGATGCAATCTGATTCCTGAACCCATACAGTCTGGCTTTCGTCAAGCACTGAGACTGTGCTTGTGGTGTTGGTCAACAAGCGTCACTAACAGATTGCGAAGGGGTATTGTACCCTGTTGATTCTTTTCGATCTTTCAGCAGCCTTTGATACACCATGAGGTATTGTTGACATGGCTGCGGGACCCGGCAGGGGTTCGTGGGATGGCTTTAGAGTGGTTCCATTCATTCCTGTTGGGGAAGTTTCAGCAGGTAGTGATAAGGGATTGTTCTTCTTCCCTCTGCCCCCTCTCTTTTTGGGTTCCTGCAGGGTTCCATCATGTCTCCCCTCCTGTTCAATGTCTACCTAAGGCTCCTGGGTGAATGTGTATCTAAGGTCCCAGTTCTTGGCTACTATTGGGGACTGGATGCAGGTGATCCATCTGAAGATTAATTGAAACAAGACTGAGGTGATGATGGCTGGCTAGCATTGGGGTCTGGGGATGGTATTGGGACTCCCATCACTGATGGAGTCTGGCCTCCCCTCACTACTCAGGTGTATGGCCTTGGAGTATTCCTGAATCCGCAGCTGCACCTGGAAGGTCAGGTTACGGGTGTGGCCAGGAGTTCCTTTTGCCCACCCCATCTGGTGAGAAGGCTACTTGCCTTTCTTTCCAATATGGATTTGGCCACCATCATCCATGCCTTCATTACATCGAGGCTGGACTACTGAAATGCGCTCTACATGGGGCTGCCCTTGAAGACTGTTCGGGGACTGAAGCTGGTGCAGAATAAGGTGGCCTAGCTCTTGATGGGGGTGGGTTGCTGGGATCACATTACACCGATGCTTAAGAGTCTGCACTGGCTGCCTACAGTGTTCTGGGCACAATTCAAGGTGTTGGTTTTTATCTTTAAAGCCCTAAATGGATTAGACCCTATATATCTGAAGGACCCTCTTTCTCTTTATGTCACTTTGCAGCCCTTACGGTCTGCCGAGGGTGCCCTCTTGCAGGTTCCACCATTGACCCAATTTCATAGGATTTGGGCTGAAGAGGCATTCTCGGTGGCTGCCCCACAGCTTTGAAACTCCCTTCCTTTGGGGGCTCACCTCAGCTCTAGTTTGAATCTCTTCTGGAGGCAGCGTAAGACTTTTTTATTTGGCCAGGCATTCAGTGGGCAAGGATGGGGTTAGTTTTGTGGGGGTTTAATTATATATATTTTTATTTGTATTTTATGCTTTTATTGTAAGCCACCCTGAGCCTCAGGGGATAGGGCAGGATATACATCGAAATAAATGAATAAATATCACCAAAAGTCAAGGCTAGATGGGGATGCAGAGATCTGGATAGGATTAGGAATAAATTAGGATATGGTGGGTTGGGATTTGGAGTAAAGTCACATTTGGGTCTGGTCAGGGACACAGGACTAGGTTTAGGGTGGGAGTGGAGTGGGGAAATGAAGCTAAAGCAGGGGTACAAGTAGTGAGGTCTGGGTGGTCCAGTAATGCTACTACCAATTTATGCTGATTCCATTCCTACAGCAGACAAGTGTGTGCCTGGCCAGTGTCCCTTTGCTCCACCTCTTAGAGTAGCCAGTCAGTGAGGCTGCAAAGAACTGTGGAGATAGATCAGGGCTGCCAAGTGGCTGTTTATGGGACCCTGCAGTGGTGTACTTTACAGCTAAGAATGGTGCTGGGGGGTGGGGGCAGAGCTAGGGTTAGGATTGGTGATGGTTGAAGGTGTGAAGTGAGGTTAGGGTTAATTCTAGAATGGGGTGCAAAACTGGGTTGGGCATAGTTGGGGGTATAGAGCTGGGTGGATCTAGGTTTGGGGGATGCATTGGGGCACGGAACTAGGGTTAAGCTTCAGATTGGGGTTAGGGCTGCGGGCCTTGTTTTTTTGGTAAAGGTTGGAAATTGGTGGGGCACAAAGCTATCAGTGCTTGGATTATGGGAGAGCCCAGCCCTTTGCCACCCCCTTCAGTTTTTGTGAAGGGAGACATATCTTAAAGGCAGCATGGAACTGTCATTTGTCCTACCCAGCTCTATTCAGGGTAGGGTTGCCACCTTTCACAGTTTGACCTCGAGACTTCCATAGGTCAAAATGGGCATCTCAGGGTCAAATCACAAGATGTGGCACCCCTAATTCAGGGACCCCATGGTCTTGTAGCAATGGATGTAAACAGATGGACCGCAGCTCCCAGGGTGGCAGCGTCAGTTCACTTCACTCCTGGGCTGGCTGGTCCATTTGAAGGTGGCCAGCTAGATGTGGAAGTGGAGCAGGCTCGGGCACAGCCCTGCTTGCGGTGCTCCAGAACATCCTGGAGCACCACCAGTGGAGTGGGCCAGACAAACCTGAGTGGACCTAGCCTGGAGTGGAGCTGTTGTCCATCTACTCGGCAGCTCTACGCCTGGCTGGCTGATGCCTCAGCAACAATATAGAATTCTGTGCGCCAGCATAGAGCGTCAGACGATCCACCCACAATGCTGGTGCATGTGTGGCACCGCACAGGTGAACCATGACCAGGGGAACCTGCTGGGTCTGTCTAATGCAGACCCAGGCGAGGCTGGGAGCGGTCAGACACAGAGGTGCACCCCCAGAGCTGCTCTGGGGGCAGGCTGCCCCCGCCACATTTGTCTAAAAACACCCAATGTCTCTGACTAATTGTTCATCACTGTCCCAGTGCTGCTTCATGAAAAGTGGATTCATCTGAGGCTGCTTTCACACAAGACAGTGTCTCCTGCAATTTTCTTGTTCCTGTGATCTAACTGTGATCCTAATAGTGCAATGTATTTTCTGGGCAGCCTTCTCATGCAATTTTTTTCTTTGCATAATTAATTTAATTTATTTATTTATATTTATATGCCACCCCCCATACCTATGGCATCTCGGGGCGGCTTCCAACATAATATAAAAACAATTTTTAAACATTAAAAAAAATCTACAATATAATAATTAAAACAAATTTAAAACACCCCCCTCAAAAATTAACCCACCCCCCACCCGCCCCTCCGAAGGCCTGGGTGAACAGTCAAGTCTTACAGATGCGTTGAAAAGCCAATAGGCCCGGGGCCAGGCGAGCCTCCTCCGGGAGGGAGTTCCACAATCACGGCCCGGCCACCGAGAACGTCTTCTCCATTGTGGCCCCCCGTCTTACACGGGGGACCTCCAGAAAGGCACCCCTGGTGGACCGAAGGGATCGCTCTGAGGCGTGGAGGGCGAGGTGGTCCCCGAGATATGAGGGGCCCAGACCGTGCAGGGCTTTGTAAATCAATACTAACACCTTGAATCTGGCTCGGTACGCTATAGGCAGCCAGTGCAGAGCGCGGAGCACCGGTGTTATGTGCTCCCACCGCCCCGTCAGGAGTTGGGCCACTGCATTCTGCACTAGCTGCAGCCTCCAAACCAGAAACAAGGGAAGCCCCACATAAAGCGCCTTGCAGTAGTCTAGCCTCAAGGTGATGAAGGCATGGATGAGAGTGGGCAGATCGGGTCTGGAGAGGTAAGATCGAAGCCCCTGTAGCAGATACAGCTGGCGAAAGGCGGCTTTAGCCACCGCATCCACCTGCCAATCCAGATGGAGGCCCGAATCCAAAACCACCCCCAGACTCTGAACCTGAAGAGCAACAGGCAGGCGAACCCCCCCTATCAGGGGAGCCAGCACCTCCCCCACCCTTCCCACCACCATCACCTCCATCTTATTGGGATTTAGCTGCAGTCTGCTCTGCCGCATCCAATCTGCCATGGCCTCCAAGCATTGGGAAAGTAACGAGACAGCAGAACCTGGGTCAGTTGAAAATGAGAGGTACAGCTGAGTATCATCAGCATATTGCACCCCGAACCCTCTCACGATCTCCCCCAGGGGCTGCAAATACACATTGAACAACAGTGGGGACAGAATGGAACCCTGCGGAATGCCACAAGTCAAAGCCCAGGGGCTAGATGTTTCAGCCCCCAGCACCACCCGCTGGCTTCTACCTGAGAGGAATGAGCGGAACCATCCAAAGACAGTCCTGTCCAGACCCCCCAAGTCTTGCAGCCGTCTCAACAGCAGCCCATGGTCCACGGTATCAAAAGCGGCCGAGAGATCTAGCAGGATCACAAAGGTCGAGCATCCTGCATCCATCTCCCGGTGGAGATCATCCACCAAGGCCACCAATGCCATCTAAGTACTGTAGCTCGGGCGGAACCCGGATTGAAAAGGATCAAGGAAACCGATGCTGTCCAAATGTGCCTGGAGCTGCAGTGCCACTGCCCGTTCAATAACCTTCCCTAAAAAGGGAAGATTAGAGACAGGTCAGTAGCTGGCGAGTGCATCCACATTCAAAGATGGCTTTTTCAGCAGGGGGCGCACCACAGCCTCCTTGAGACTGGGTGACAATCTCCCCTGCTGAAGGGACACATTCACTACCCTCACCAGCACCGTCCCCAAGGTCTCCCTGGAGGCTTTCACCAACCAGGACGGGCACGGATCTAGTTCACAACTAGTGGCTCTGACAGACCCCAGGACATTCACCACATCAGTCGGCGTCACTTCCTGAAACTCATCCCAGAAAGATCGCCCAGACGGTGCCTCCATAACCTCATGCCCCTCACTTACTGCTTCTAATCCGGTGACAAAGTTACTCTGGATCTGAGCAATCTTGTCTGCAAAATAGGTGGCAGACTCCCCACAGCGGACTTGGGACAAGTCCCCGTCCAGGTGGAGGGAGGCTGGACTGACCAGTCTCCGCACAACCTGGAACAGTTCAGCTGGACGTGACTTTGCGGACGCTATGAGGGCAGCAAAGAACTCCTTCTTTGCTGTCCTCACAGCCTCAACATAGGACTGCATATGGGTCCTATGGAGAAGTTGGTCAGATTCAGAGTGAGTCCGACGCCAGCATCGCTCTAGTCTCCTACTTACTTGTTTCATACACCGCAGCCCCTCAGTAAACCAAGGGGCCCTGCGGTGATGAGACGGAGGGAGAAGACGTCTTGTAGCCAACCTGTCGATGGCCTCCCCCAGCAAGATGTTCCAATGCTGGAGAAGCTCATCTGCAGAGCAGCCGTCTGGGTCTAAGGTTAACTCCCTCAAAGCCTCCTGGAACCGCTGCGGTTCCATCAGCCTCCGAGGGCGGACCAACCTAACTGGTCCATTCCCCTTCTAGAGGAGGTGCGCTGAGAGGCTGGCCTGTAGGAGATAATGATCCATCCATGACAAGGGCGTGACCCTCACATCCCCCACTAACGGATCACGCGCCTCAAGGCTAGAACAAAAGATCAGGTCGAGAGTATGACCCCCTACATGGGTCGGGCAGTTGACCACTTGGGAAAAGTCCATGGTTGCCATGACGGCCATGAACTCATGCTCCGCTCCTACAAGGCCAGCATCGGCATGGGCATTGAAGTCCCCCAGGACCAAGGTCCTGGAGGAATTCAGTGTCACCTCCGTGGCCAGCTCTGCTAGAGCAGCAAGGGATGCTGCCAGACAGGAAGGGGTCCGGTAAACCAGCAGCACTCCAAGCTTGCCCCCAGCCAAATAAAACACCACATGGAGGGCTTCAGTACCTGAAATCTCCTGAACTGGATATCTCCTAACTGGCCACCCCTCTCTAAAAATAATAGCAGCACCTCCACCCCCGGCCCCCCATGCGGGGCTGGTGCTGAACAGCATACCCGGCCGGAACGAGGTCCGCTAAAGCTGGTCCTGCCTCCTCGTCCAGCCAGGTTCCTGTGATACATGTCCACACCCCATAACCATCCCTATAGCTGCTCCCCCCCTCCCATCTGCCCCTTCCTGACCCCTAACACTTGGCTGTTCGCCCCTCCTCCAGAGTTGCCCTCCCTCCCCTCCCACTCCCTATATCCCCCTCCCCTCAACCACCCTTCCCCTCCCCCCCTGTGTTCTCACCACAGGAGTTACCCCAGAGTTCCCTAACCCCCCAAACCTCTCACCCCAGTCCCTGGAACTCCCCCTCTCACCGGGAGTCCCCTTGAGCCATGCCCCCCTGTCTCACCAGGGGGAAAGACCCATCTCCCTGGGACTCCCCCTCTCACAGGGGGTCCCCCCAACCCTTCCCAAGGGCCACCTCCCCTCCTCTCACCAGGGGGGTAGGCCCCATCCACCCTAACCCACTCCCCATGCCCCCCACCCTCAAGCCACACCCACTGCATCCCCCCTAAACCCCTTAAAACCACAATTTAAAACCAAAATAAAATCTGCCCCCCGCAACAGCAGTAACAGTAATATTAGTGGGGTGGTGACAGCAGCAGCAAAGATGAGCTACACCACAGTCAATGGGTGTCCGTCCAGCGGAGGGGCCACTGGGCATCCCGGCCCAGCGAACGGCCCCAGTCAATGGCCAACACCCTTTGGGTGTCGCCCTTTGAGCTGGCGCCGAAGGGCCCTGCCCTGGCAGTTGTTACCTGGAGAGGGGGAGGAGCAAGCAGAGTGTCAGCAGCCTCCTCCAATCGCCACAGCCCCAGTCCTCCCAGCACCAAACACACACACAGCCCCTGAAGCTTGGCCACATTACATTGACATCAGTAATCACAGGATCTATCATTCTCATGAGCGCAAATTTTGTGCAATTTTCATCCTCTCCCTTCTGCCTTGTGCCTGCTGACTGACTGACCTCAAAACAAAATTGAAATCCACAAGCTGGCAGCAGATTGAAATTAACCAACTGGTGTCAGAGCAAGGTGAAATTCACAAGCCAGTTGACATTGGGTGTTTTTACACACACATTTCTCCTGCATGTCTGCTGTTGCATCCTTAACTTTCTGTGTGTCTAAATCACTCACCCAGATCTTAAACATCTGGCTCTTTGAACTTCTGTGTAGAACTTCTCCCAGAACGTTTGTGTGTAAAAAGTTCTCCTGGTAAACTGCTTTGCTCCAGGCAGCTGTGGTCACTTGGTTTCCATGGCAGCCCCTCATGTCTACAGCTGCAGCTACTTTAGGCTGCCTCAGGGCACTGTGTGTGTGAAGAATGCATCCAGGAACTGCCTCAGGGCAGTGTGTGTGTGAGAAAAATACATCCAGAACTTATGGTGCACTCACATGTTCAGTTAAGTTGCTGGAACAAATTACAATCCTGCAATTAGCATCCTGAGATTGGGATGAGCAGGTGTTGCAATTATTTCCTGTATGTGTGAACTGCTTTTTTCTGTCTCTGCAGGCTGCTCACTCTGAGTTCTCTTTAATCCAGTGTTAGTACCAGTGTTGACACATTTCACCATTATTTCAGCCATTTTAAACCACTCCTCCATGTAAAATCCCCCCTGCATGAACTTCTTCTTCCAACCCTACCTGACCACATGGAATAGAGCTACAAACATTATGTGGGGAGATATCTGCAAGGCCATTTAGTTCTATACACAGTTTCCTTGCACCCTGTAGGGTGAGAGCAGCAAGGGGCTTCCAATGCGTGTAGTTGTTGTTGGCTGAAGGGTGGGGCTACTGGCAATGGGTCTCAGGGGGTGGGGCTTAGTATTGTTTGTGTGTCCTCCCCTCCCCCATTGCCCCATAAATTGAGTGCAAAGCCCTACCAAAAAGATCTGATTAGCTAAGGGGAAAGGACTCAGCTGTTAGAATCTGATCACTTCCATGGCAGCAGCAGAAAAGCCCCAGCTGGAAAAACAGTAAATAGCCTTTATTGTGTCCATTACATTATTAATTGGGAGGAGGGTAGGGTTGGCACAGTATCAATTTTCTGGGTTCAGAAGTTGTGGATGATAAATATTGAAAGGAGGGTGATGTAAGGAAGCACTGTGTTTGTCTCAAATCAGGACGCACAAAATCCTTTGTCAGGGAGTAAAGGTGGTGGAAGAACTGTTTAGTTTACAGTGAGTGAGAGGTGCTGAAGCAGAGTATCAACTTCTTCTGGGGTGGGGAAAATAGAATCATTCTGCAATGGCTGAGAGGAGACAGAGGGTCAGCCATGAATGTGGATTGGTGGTTGGGGGCCCATTCCAGTGATGATAAAGCATTGGACTTTTACTCCCACTTTTGTTTGTGTTTCTGTTTCAAGTATCTAAAAGGATGCCACAAAAAAGATGGAGAACATTTGCTCTCCAAGGCAAGAGGCAAAGGGTTTAAATTACAGGAAGGCTTAATATTAGGAAATATTTCTATTAGAACAGTTCAAGAGTGGAAACTAGTGCAGCCTAGTGGACAAGGTCTTGGACTTGGACCTGTCCTGGAACACCATTTCGGTGACTTTAAGCAAGTCACTGTCTCTCAGCCTCAGTTCTCCATCTATAAAACCAGAGTAATAGTGGCCTACTTCACAGGGTTGTTGTGAGGGTGAACTAGATAAGAATTATCAAGCAGGATGAACAATCAAAGTGTTATATAAATCCTACTAATAGTAGTAGAATGAAGATATAGACATAATGGGACTCTCAAGTACATCAGAAGAGGGAGCCTGCTAGAGAGTCTGTTGGGCTGTTACATGACCAGGGGGTGAAAAGGGTGCTTAGGGAGTAAAATGACATTGCAGAGAAGCTGAATTTATTCTTTGCTGTGGTTTTCACTGAAGAGGATGTTGGGGAGATACCCACGCCAGAGCCTTACTTTCAGTGGCGGCTGGTGGGTTTCAAGACTGATGGAGTGCAGGGCAGGGCCAGAAGTGGGAGGGGCCAATGGTAGGTGGGGCCTGGCCAATGGTAGGTGGGGCCAGTAGTGCACATGCAAACCAGGGTGAGCAAAGCAAACCAAACCATCTTAAGTCAACAATATTATGTGAAGTCTTTAGCACACTACAAAAGCAGCAGCACTTTCCCCCAAAACATGCTACACAGTTTTGTTGCAATGTAAAAGGCATCTGCTGCAACCAGAGAGGGAACATTCATGCGAAGACTAGCCATTAGTGAACCAAGATGTGGCATGGTGGCCTACTTGCAGCAGAAAAGCCTTGAAACTGACACTACAAAGGGGTCATTTTATGTGTAGCGAACATTCCAGCAAAAATTAGATTTAAAACAAATAAAAGGAAGTACTTTTTCACTCAACGCATAATTAACTTATGGAATTTGTTGCCAGAGAACGTTGTCAAGGCCAGTAGTATAGCTGGGTTTAAAAAAGAACTGGGTAAGTTCTTACAGAGTCGTTCCATTAATGGCTATTAACCAGGTGGCTTATGGGATGAACTTCTTACTGTCAGGAGCTGGGAGTGAACAATGGGGAATGGATTGCCCATTGTGACTGTTAGTTCTTCTCCCATGCGATCGAGATTGGTCACTGTCAGGACAGGATGCTGGGCTTGATGATCTGACTCAGTATGGCACTTATATTCTTATGTTCTCAAAGATTCGGTGGAGTGAGGATAACAAATGGGACATTGTAATACTGGGGTACAAAATATATCGAATTTACAGAGTAAACTAAGCTGGTGCTGGGGTGGCACCATGTTAGAGACAGCATTGAGTCAAGTAGGTTAAAAGTTTTACACGGAATGTACTCTGGAATGTCTTTGGATAGAAATTCCATGTGCAATGGGGAAGTGTATAACAGTTGGATTCACCCCCCGCGCTTGCCGCGGCAGGGGGCTTTTTCCACCCCCCCTTTCTCTCGCAGGAGAAGGAGGCGCGGCCGGGATGCAGCCGCTATCTTTGTGAATGGATAAGGGGGAAGGAGCTCCGGATGTTGCCTGGCAATGTGAAGGGCGCTCGGGACTCTCACTCCCGGGTGCCATTTCAGGTCCCTGCTTGCCTTGTCGTTCCAGTTGCGGCAGTGAACTGGGAACACACGTGGCGCAGCGGGTGAAGAGCCGACAGAGCCTTCCCAAGGGGTCTGTGCCAAAGTTGGGAGCAAGTGGCTGGGTGGAGAAGCGGTACGGTTGTGCTGCTGTGCGTGCTCTCCCTCTAGTCTTAAAAATCTGAGCTAGCTCCCCCTGGCCCTTTAGGCTGAGGCTGCCGGGTAGACAAGCAGCACGGTTACACTGCTGCGTGCACACCCCTGTCTGAAACTATTGATCTAGTGCGCCGTGGCCCCCACCTAGACTCAAGCCTGCTCTCCCCATGGGGTGCCCCCCTTTGCAACCGTCCAGCAGGCTGGCCAGGCCCCCTCCTGTGGTTTCCTTGTTTCCCTCCCCCCCGCCTTACCGAAGTCTGTTGGATACTGGGGCTCAGAGGGCACGTGCTGGGGCCTTTGAGTTAAGAGACCACAGGTTCTGCCCTTTCTGCTTCTAGGGAGCTCTGTTGCCCTTCGGGAGGTGAAGTGATAGTCAGGTATATAGCCCTACTGCAGGGGACAAGGTAGCTCCTCCAAAAAGGTTTTTTTTTTTTTTGGTCTGGTCCCTGTGGGTGCCTTACTCTATCGGGGTTTGAGTCGGGGGGAACTGCGGAGGGGGTGGTTGCTCCCAGTAACCCCTTCAGGCCTCTGGGGCAAGCAAGTTACTTGTGATCTGCAAAGGGTATAAACGGGCTGCGATGGCCTCCCAATATAGAAGGGTCCCACTGGGGGGAAGTAAGGGTCCATCTAAGTGGCCTTCTATGGCTGTCCCCTCCCCGTCCCCCCCAGCAGGAGCTGTGGGACGAATCGGGGGTGGGGTAATTTTATAGGCCCTGCAGGATCAGCTAAGGGGTTATCAAACCTGTAATGAGGAGCTTGAGAGCTCCCAAGGTAGGTCAGATTCTGGTTGCATATCACAGGTCAGGGATGTGGGTGGTGTCCTCCCACACATGGATAGTGGGGGCCCCTTTGTATCTCTGAGCGGGGAGAGGGCCTCCCAGTGGAGGTAGGGGCACCATCGGGTGTTGCCTTCTCGTTACAGGGACAAGGAACCCGAGTCCAGTCAGCACAGGGAGGATTTTGCACCCAGTCAGCAGGCACAGATAGATGCCCTGCATGAAGGAATGCAGGCCCTGATGGACAGTTTGGAGTTAGCCCAGAGGTGGCAACAGCACACATCAGGCAGTGAATACTGTGGTATCCCCTACGAGCTGGACCCACCGGAAGGTGAGCATCGTGGGGGACTGCGCATGGGATTGGGCCCCCAAACTAGAGGGAATGGGTCCAGCTAGGAATCCACCATCTCAGACCCCCATTAGGTCAGGTCCGTACTGGGGGTAGCCCCGCCTTGCCAGTAATCTTGTTGCAGGTGGGGCGATACATGGGGGAGGGTGGGTGCCACCCTCCTGTAGCAGATAGACATATGCTTTCCCCAAACCATAGGACAAAGGGCAGCTGCCTAAGTGTGGGGCACTGAGCCATGTTGCACAAACAGTGCCTTTCAGTGTGGAGACCATTGAGAGGAAGCACGGCCCTTGGCGGGGGGTTACGCTGAAGTGTCCGTCCCACTGGGTGAGCACTTGTTGCAGGCGACCCAAGAAAAAATATGGAGTGGAGAGTACATAGATGTCTTTGCACTCCTCTTCAGTGACCGTATCCCTGACCCAAACGAACGGGAGGACAGGAAAGAGTGGGAAAAATGTAAGAGGCCAAAGGCCGAAAGGAACTGGACAAATTGGGTGGCGGCCTTTACTATTTACATGGGGGTGACCCTTTACAGGTTCCCAGAGCGGGGGGTGGAGCTTGTAAAGTACTCGGACATCATCAGGTGGGCATATGACACAGGGGGCCCTGGTGCTTGCCTGCGCTACGATGAGGCATTCTGTTGGAGGGCTGCCAACAACCACACTTTGAGGTGGAATGTCCATGTCCATGATTTGTGTTTGGAATGCATCAGTAGCTCCAGCTACGCTACTCGATCAGATAGTGGGCATGTTCTGGCCAGAGCGGGGTCCTCACAACAGGGTGAAGGGTCACGAGGCTGGAGATCAAAGCTTTCGACGGCCGGTCCAATGTGCTGGGATTATAACAGTGTGGGCAAATGTTTTCGCTCCCCCTGTAGATTCAAACACGTATGTACACAGTGTTTGGGTGCCCATGCAGCGTCAAACTGTAACAAGTTCAGGCAGTACAGGGCTAGAAACAGGGGCCAGGCCGGCACCAGGTCAGGCCCGCCAGCCCAGGTTGGGACCCCTCATGCCTTGGGGAAGGCCCCCAATCCCGGTATGGTATGAAGTTTTGCGGGCGGTCATGCGGGATTATCCTGATCCCACCATCACCAATTATGTACTGGAGGGTTTCTGTTTAGGTTTTAGGATCCTGACAGTTGCCCCCCATTACCATCTTGGGGCCAAGAACCTGAAGTCTGTGCAAGGGAATGAGCAGTTAGTCTAGGCTAACATTGAAAAATAAATCAAGGAAGGGAGGATTCAGGGGCCTTTTGACACACTTCCTATGCCTACACTGAGAATCTCCCCCCTGGGTATAGTCCCCAAGAAGGTGCCTGGGGAGTTTTGCCTGATCCACCACCTTTCCCATCCAAAGGGTGAGTCAGTGAATGACACCCCCCTCCCCAGGAATTGTTCTCAGTCAGGTATACATCATTCGACTCAGCGGTCGAAATGGTGTGGGCTTGCAGTGTAGGAGCCCTTCTCGCGAAGTATGACATTAAATCCGCGTTCTGCCTGCTCCCAGTTCATCCAGATGATTTTGAGCTGCTGGGAATGGAATTTCAGGACAAGTTCTACTTCGATAAGGCAATGCCCATGGGATGTTCCATCTCTTGTGCTGCCTTTTGAGAAGTTCAGCTGGGTGTTCGAGTGGGTTTTGCGCCAGTGGACAGGGCGGAGCCAGATCACCGATTATTTGGATGATTTCCTCTTCGCGGGAAGGGTGGGGACCCTGGAGTGTGCGCAATTACTCTGTGCATTCCAAGAAGTCACAGGGGAGTTAGGTGTGCCCTTGGCACCCTAAAAAACAGAAGGCCCGGCGCCCAAATTGACATATTTAGGCATAGAACTGGACATGGTGCATTCCCTCTCATGATTGCCCAAGGATAAGCTGCAGGTGGTCAAGAGCATGGTAGCTGGTGTTTGGGTAGAGAATAAAGTAACTGTTGGGCAGTTGCAGTCACTCATGGGCAGCCTGAACTTTGGCTGTTGAGTCATTGCCCCAGGGAGAGCCTTTATGTCCCACCTGTATGCTTACATAAGAATCGACCATCCCCCGTATCACCACATCAGGGTGACGAAGGAGATGCGGCAGGATTTGGCCACCTGGGACGTCTTTTTACAGGACTAAAATGGAGACAGTTTCTGGTGGCAACAGATTCTGCTAGAAGTCAAGCTGCAGGTACACTCCTTGTGACTCCTTGGTTTTGGGGAGGAACTGTCCCTGTCGCTCTTTGGATCCAATTACAGCTTTTGCTGATACTTTGACTCCGTGGATCAAGTTACAGCTCTTGTTGACATTCTGAAGACTGCTTATTGGGACAACATTAGTAAAGAACCCCTGAAGAAACTGCGGTGGCAGCGAAACGTTCGTTGGGACTTGTTTGATCTTTTTGCCTCACTGTTTTCCCCTTTGGGTATTTGGGTCCCAGTTTGCTTTGAATCCATTTGGAAATATTGAGTTTTTGCAGTCATTAGCTCCTGATTTCTGTATGGTTCTTTGGTTTGTGCCTTGTTTGCTTATATTGTCTCACCCTCATTGATATATAAATGTATCTTGTTTAAAACTCCTTTTGAAGTATTTGCCCTTGTGTATTTCACAATTTGGCCTCTGTTTGGAATGGTATATATTTATTCCTAGTGGTTATTTTTACTGTTCCTTAATACCTTGTTGCTTGTGCAGGTACACTCTGATGCAGCAGGTGGGCACGGTTTTGGGGTCTACTTTAGGGGGTCACTGGTGTGCAGCTCCATGGCCAGCTGAATGGGAAGGGGCAGGAATAATTCGGGACTTGACGTTATTTGAATTCTTCCCCATTGTTGTGGTGGTGAGACTGTGGGGAGACGAGTTCTCCAACCGCAGAGTCCTGTTCTGGTGTGATAACATGGCAGTGGTCCATGTTATCAACAAATTGCCATCTAAGTCAGGCCAGGATGGTAGTTTGGATCGTCGGCCACAGCATCGTTAACTGGGCAGCAAAGATGGCCACACAGAGCAGGTGGGGCACCCAACTGGGCCTCAGTGACCGGGCCAAAATAATATGGCTAGGTAAGCGCAGCATGCTTTGGGAACAATTGCTCCCAACGCTGACTGCAGCAAAACACGAACATCCATTCCCAGGGATTGTGGTCATACATCTGGGTGAGAACAACTTGTGAAGGGCAACAGGGCTCTGGTTAATGAAGAGGGTGAGGTTTGACCTCAAAATGGTTCAGGAGCGCTTTCTGGGGAGTACATTGGTGTGGTCCAACATGTTACAGAGGCGGTGTTGGACTAATGCTAATCATCCTGGGAGAATGGATAGGACCAGAAAGCGGGCCAACAAAGAAATAGGTCACTGGCTAAGAGTAAGGGAGGGGAAGACTATTGCGTACAAAGATATTCTGCAAAATAAAGATGATCTGTTCCGTCTGATGGGGTCCATCTGTCAGATTCGGAGTGTCATTTGTACCTCGGGGTCCTGAAAACCAAGTTAGCATTGATTATCGGTGAGCACAGAGTATTGGCAGCGAACCAGCCAAGCGAAGCTGGCAGTTCTGGTGGCGGTAGGGATGAGCTAGGGGAGATCCAAAAGGGCCACAGTTAGAGACATAGGTGAACAGAAACATCTCCTTAAGAGATGGGTGAGGCCATGCATAGCTGCACAGTGCAGCCCACTGTATGGCCATCCCCGGGGGTGAAAGGTGAACAGCCGGATCCGCTGGGCGAACAAGGTGTCAAGCAGCGGGTAACGGTGTTCTCACCCTTGTTTCGGGCCTCAAAAGGGGCCTAGGTGCAAACAACCCGTTGCGGCCTGGGGAAACCCGGAGCCACGGTAGGTGATAAGTTAAAGTTGGGAAATTAGGACGAAGGAGGTTTCCACTCGGGATTAACTCAAGACTGTCTGGAGCAGTTACACCACTTTTAGATGAGGCGCTGAACAAGCACCCCCCGAGCCGCGTGTGAAGAGACCTGAAAATTGAGGTCTCTAGAATGCACCTCTGCAAAGCGCCGCATCTGCAGCCGCCACCATTGCTGGCAACGGGGAGAATGTCACTTTCAGCAGCACGGCGTGGCTTCACTCTTCACGTACAGCCCAGGAGGCGCTTTTCAGCACCTCGTCTAAAAATGGTGTTAGTCAGGTGACATGGGTTATTCACCTATACTGGATAGGGGCCTCCTGGTTGTTTACAAATAGTTAAGGAACAGGACCCAAGTTATGAATTAATTATTATTATAAGCATTTATATAGTGCCAGCGATGTACCTGGTGCTTTACAAAGAATAAGATAGACACGGTCCCTGCCCGAGAGCTTACAGTCTAAAGACAGGGGGCGGGGAGGCAGGGAAGGGGGAAACAGAGGGAGAGACAAGGGATGCAACATTCATGAGAATACGGGAACTCAGGTACACGTTCTTGGCTTGGTTACAGTAAATTGGGGGTTTTCCGATAAGAGGTGGGGGATAATACTGGTGTCACCGAGGAGGGGGGAGGACTACCACTGACACTTCTCAAGCGCCCGGTACGATTGGAGGCGGCTCTCTCAGCTAGGCAACAGAGGGGTTGTATTGTGCCCGTCAGGATAGAGTGTTGGCTGTCACCTCTAATGAAAGAGAACAGGCCGCTATCATCATTGGGCGCCTGGATTGCGAGAGGCCGCAAGGTACCCCCACATACCCTATCCCACACTCTCAGGGGAAAAGGGTGGGGTCTGGGGTAAATGTGCAGGAAGGAGCCGTGAGGGGAGGGCCCTACCTAGGCTTGCAAGGGGGAAGGTGGGGCCACGCACACTCTGGTGCTCCCCAGGAAGGGGCTAACCCTGACAGGGGGAAGGGGGAGGGAGATTGCCTACACGCCACTCACTCACCGCTCACTCCTTCACTTGCTCAGGAAACACGCAGGAGGTAGCCGGGAGGGAGGGAAATCCACGCAATCACAGTCGTTGGTATCATCTCTAACAGTTTCAGTCACGGAGAAGGTAAGGGAACAAATGCAAGGGGGCCGGTTTCTAGCAATCACCAGCGTCGCTCCAACTGCGGCGCTGGTGTTTATGTGGAAGGCTCCGCCCCTGTGCGTGCCAGCAAATGCTCCGAGCGTCGTGGCAACATCGGGGGCGTGGCCTGGGGCGAGCCGGGGATTTGGGGCGGAGAATCCTGGCCGGACATTGTGGGGGGCATGGCTGAGGGTCAGCGATGTCTGCCGACACGGCAATCGGGGGAACTGGCCCCGCCGCTCCCTGCCTCGCTCCTGCTTCCTGGAATCCCTGGGTGTGTCGGCCTGTTGTCGCCTGGCGGCGGAGGCTGACAATACCCCCCTGTCGAGGCCGCCGGCACCCAGGGCTGGGTTTCGAAGGGTGGCGGAGGTGAAACAGCCGGATGAGGCGGGGTGCGGAAACATTGCCGGCAGGTTCCCAGGAGTGGTCCGATGGTCCAAACCCGACCCAATCGATCAAATAATGGAGGTGACCCCAGGAGATTTTGGAGTCCAGGATTGCCTTTACTTCATATTCGGAGCCGGTGGCCGATTGTTCGAGGGGATCCGGGGTTTCTATTGTCGTCATTCCGGGGTGTGGTACGGCCTTTTTTAGGAGGGATACATGAAAGGTGGGATGAATACTTGAGCGAGGGGGCAACTGTAATGTGTAGGTCACGTCATTTAGTTGTTGCAGCACGGGAAAGGGTCCGATGTAACGGTGGTCTAGCTTGGGGGATGGCCGAGTTAAAGGGTAGCGGCGCCGGTCGATCCAGACGAGGTCTCCAGGTTTCAGTGTCTCTCCTGGTAGTCTATGATGGTCAGCCTGTGCTTTATACCATTGTTGTGTTTGGGTGAGCACCTGACGTGCAACCGCCTGGGCATGTCGAATTCGCTGTATGAGTGCTCCGGCGGCAGGTACCGTTGGGGCAAGGGACTCAATGGCCCCTCCCTGTGGGTGAAATCCATAAGTAACAAAGAAAGGGGAGGTTCCCAGCGAGGCATTGGGAGCATTGTTATACACAAACTCCGTGAAAGGGAGCCATGCGTGCCAATCGTCCTGGAGGTAGTTTATATAGCACTGTAGGTATTGTTCCATGTTTTGGTTGACTCTTTCCACCTGTCCGTTTGCTTGCGGGTGATACGCAGTGGTGGGCTTAAGCATGACTTGTAAGGTTTGAAACAGAGCCCTCAAAAAACGCGATGTGAACTGGGTTCCTCGGTCGCTGACAATTTCCTGTGGACAGCCGTGGAGTTTCAGTACATGATGGATAAAGAGTAGAGCTGTTCGCTTGGCTGAGGGTAGTCCCTTACACGTGACGAAGTGGGCGAGTTTGGTGACGTGGTCCACCAGCACCAATACTGTGGTATATTGCCGAGAAGGGGGCAGGTCTAATACAAAATCAAGACCCACGTGTTGCCAGGGTCCTAAGGGAGTTGGAATCAACTGGAGAAGTCCCACCGGAGCCCGATGGGGCATTTTTGTTCGAGCGCAGGTGGCACAACTTGTCACATACTGGGCTACGTCTTGTTTTTTTATTTATTTATTTTTATTTTTCAGATTTATACCCCGCCCCCTCCTGCAACGCAGCTCGGGGCAGCTTCCAACAATTCTACAATAAAAACAATAAAATTCCTTTAAAAAAATTACATATAAAATATATCATGTAAAACAGGGCTAGCAAAAAACAAATAAATAAATGGGCGGGGGACTAAAATCATCCCCCCCACCCTCCCTCCCAAAGGCCTGGGCAAACAGCCAGGTCTTACAGTTCCGCCGAAATGTCAAAAGGCTTGGGGCCAGGCGAGCTTCCTCCGGAAGGGAGTTCCACAGCCGCGGCCCTACCACCGAGAATGC
>QEPC01008742.1:2466063-2478113 GCA_003113815.1 Sphenodon punctatus
CCCTCCCACCCTAGCCCCGAGAAATAAACAAAAGCCCCCACAAAACAAACAATATCCCCCCCGCCGCCCCCTGCAGCCCCCCAAAGTGCCCCAAAAGTGCCACGCCCTTTGGCTGCGGCCTGAGGCTCCGCCGCTGTCCCTGGATCTTTATGCCCCCGCTACTTCCGGGTGGGGGGGAGGGGACAGGACAGTCCACGTGGCTGCCCTCTGCGTTCCCCCCCCTAGCCCCCAACCTCACAGTTTGTTGTCTTTTCCCCGCAGGTATCCAGTGGGGATGTGAGCAGTGGCGGCGGCCCCAGCAGCAGGTGTCAGCGGCGGCAGCGGCAGTGGCAACAGTGGCGGCGGCGGCGAGGCAGGCAAGCCCCCCCGCACCAGCAACAAGCAGGTAGGTGGTGATGGTCTTCCCCCTGCAGGCTTCTCAAGACAGGGTTGGCCACCAGAAGGACCGGCGAATTAGTTGTGTGGTTCGTTCAATACCTGGATGTCCTGCTGTAGGGGCATCGTGATGGGCCCATAATATCTTTTGTTGACAGGAGGGGGGAACCACTACTGGTTGAGGTTGTTCTGGCACCCCTGCCTGTCTGTGGAGTGGCGGTGCTGCGAGGTTCTTGCGAGGCTGTTGTTCAAATCTCTTGTAGAGTAGCGTATGTACTGGTGAATGTATGGGGTCATAGGATGGGTTCGGAGCCAGTAGGGGGGTTTGGACAATGCTCATGATAGCAAGATAGAGCATCTGCTAGTAAGTGCAGTTTCCTGGGCCGATAACGGATGTGAAAATCAAATACTGCGAAGAATAAGGCCCAGCGGGCATGTCGGGCATTTGAAATATGTGCAGTCTGGAGGAAGGTCAGATTCCAGTGGTCCGTCACCACGGTTACCGGGTGTCGGGCACCCTCCAAATAGTGGTGCCACACCTCAAAGGCGACGTTAATCGCCAAGAGCTCTCAATCCAGGATGTTAGTTCCTTATGGCTGGGGTCAATTGTCTTGAGTAATAGGCACAGGGAAGTAGGGGTTTGGGTGGTTCATGTTCCTGCAGTAGTACTGCCCCTATGGCTCTCCCAGAAGCATCAGCTTGTACAAAGAAGGGTTTGGTAGGGTCGGGGTGTTGTAACAGGGGGGCTGTCATGAAGGCCTCCTTTAGATAGGAGAAGCTGTCGTGTTGTTTTGGGCCCCAATCGTATGGTTGATTTTTCTTCAGAAACAAGGTCAGGGGGGCAGTTATCTCTGCATAGTTGGGGATGTACTGCCTGTAGTAATTAGCGCTCCTGAGGAACCGCTGCAATGGTTTCACTGCTTTAGGAGCCGGCCATTTCCTCCATGCCTCGACCTTTTGGGGGTCCATTTGAATTCCTTGGGGGCTTATGATAAACCCCAAGAAGCTAAGAGAGCAAAGGTGAAAAAAGCATTTTTCTCTTTTACAATACAGCTCATCGCAGCACTTCGCGGACATGCCTGACGTGGTCGTTCAAGTTGAGCGAGTAAATCAAAATATCATCTAGATAGGCGATGATGTATACATCGAGAATGTCTCGAAAAACCTCATTAATGAGGTGCTGGAAGGCGGCTGGGGCATTTGCAAGGCCGAAGGGCATTACGAGGTATTCGAACAACCCGTAGCGGGTGCGGAACGCCGTCTTCCACTTGTCACCCAGGTGCATACGGAGCAGGTTATAGGCCCCTCGAAGTTCCAGTTTTGTAAACACTTGGGCTCCTTGCAGGTAGTCTAGAAGCTCGGGGATCAGGGGAAGTGGGTAACGGTTTTTAATGGTAATTTGGTTCAAACCCCTGTAATCTACACAGGGTCGAAGACCCCCATCCTTTTTTGGAACGAAAAATATGGAGGCACCTGCTGGTGAGGTGGAGGGTTGGATGAAGTCTTGCCGAAGATTCTCGTTCAGGTACTGCCGCAGCACTTGTAATTCGGGTTCGGCTAATGCGTAGATGCATCCAAAAGGGGGGTCCTTCCCACGCATCAAATCAATCGGGCAGTCGTACGGCCGATGTGGGGGTAATTCTGTGGCACGAACCTTACAGAACACATCCTGAAAGGTTCCATACTCCCTCGGAAGGGATAGGTTCACAGGTTCAGTCGGAGGGCCATGTGTGGCCTGAGCCACTTGCAAGGGTTTCGGGAGGTGACATTTCTGGGTGCAGTGAGGAGACAGGAAGCATACTTGTCTACAGGACCATATGATCATTGGGTTATGCCGACACAGCCACGGACTCCCCAAGACGACTTGAAAAAGAGGGGTACAAACAAGATCAAATAGGATTTGTTCTCCGTGGTCTCCTATGGTGCAGGTTAGTGGCAAAGTGCATGTGGTAATAGGTCCTGACACTAAGGGGGACCCATCAATAGTATGGATGGGTTCCGACACGACCTTCCGCTGGGTGGGGAGTTGCCATGCTCTGGCTAAGGTGCTGTCGATGAAGTTTCCCGAGGCGCCCGAATCAATGAGGGCCCAGCAAACCACGGACCGATGAGGGTTGATCGTTAGTGTTACGGGAATCAGCAAGTGAGAGCCTAAAAGTTTCTTATCCAGGGGCTTGGAGGCAGTAGTTAAGACCGAGACGGCCCCTGCCCATCCCGGCCTTTGGCATTTCCCATTCTCCTACAATCTGGGGGCAACTTGGGGCATTCCCCAATAAAATGGGACAGGTCCCCACAATAAAAACAAGCTCGGGCACTTCGGCGTCGGTCCCGCTCTTCTTTTGAAAAGGTCCCACGACACGCCCCGACTTGCATGTGTTCGGGTTCGGGTAGTCGGCCAGCTTCGGATAGTCGAGGAGGAGTGAGTGAAAAAACCGGTCTTGCCTGGAATGGTCGGGATTCCTGGTGCCTTTCTCTTTTCCTCTCAACCAAGCGGTCTTCAATTTGTAGTACCAAGTTGGCGAGGGCATCCCAGGTAGCCGGGATCTCTACAAACGCCAACTGGTTTTTGATTTCCTCACACAACCCTTTCTTGAACATCACATGAAGGACATCGTTTGGCCACTGAAGTTCCAGTGCCAGCTGCTGGAACTGGGTGATATATTCCAGAGCGGGGGTGCGTCCCTGGCGAAGGCCCATAATTACGGTTTGGGCATCACGGACTCGGTGTGGGTTGTCAAAAAGAAACGTAAATTCTTTTAGGAAGTCAGTATAGTTTGACAATAAGGGGCTGTTACTTCGTAGGAGGGTGTGGCCCATTCAAGGGCAGTACCCCCTAGGTTGCCAGTAATAAAAGCTACCTTAAGAGCATCAGTGGGGTACGTATGGGGCTGAAGGGTGAAGGTAAGTTGGCATAAGGCAAGGAAGGCCTGGAACCCCCGTCGGTCCCCTAGGAATTTTTCCAGCTCGGGTCCCTTGGGTTCTCTAGCTCCCGCTGCCATAAGGGGTACAGCGGGTGGAGGGGGTACTATCGGGGCCGCGGCTGCCACGGGGGTAGCGGGGCCGCTGCGGTGGCTCCTTGAAGTTGATTCACCGTGGATGTTAGGACCCCTTTCTGGGCCTGGACATCCTTCAGTTCCATGGCCAGGGACTGAACTGCCTGAGTTAAACGATTCAGTTCCTTTGCCACGTCCATGGTGGGCACTACCCATGTGGGGGCCTGTGATGCTAGCAGCTGCTGGTGATTTGTCACCGAGGAGGAGGGAGGACACAGAGGGACTACCACTCACACTTCTCAAGCACCTGGTACGATTGGAGGCAGCTCTCTTGGCTAGGCAACAGAGGGGTTGTATTGTGCCCATCAGGCTAGAGTGTTGGCCGTCACCTCTAATGAAAGAGAACAGGCCGCTATCATCATTGGGTGCCTGGATTGCGAGAGGCTGCAAGGTACCCCCACATACCCTATACCACACTCTCAGGGGAAAAGGGTGGGATCTGGGGTAAACGTGCAGGAAGGAGCCGTGAGGGGAGGGCCCTACCCAGGCTTGCAAGGGGGAAGGTGGGGCCATGCACACTCTGGTGCTCCCCAGGAAGGGGCTAACCCTGACAGGGGGAAGGGGGAGGGAGATTGCCCACATGCCACTCACTCACCACTCACTCCTTCACTCGTTCAGGAAACACGCAGGAGGTAGCCAGGAGGGAGGGAAATCCACGCAATCACAGTCGTTGGTATCAGCTCTAACAGTTTCAGTCACGGAGAAGGTAAGGGAACAAATGCAAGGGGGCTGGTTTCTAGCAATCACCAGCGTCGCTCCAACTGCGGCGCTGGTATTTATGTGGAAGGCCCCGCCCCTGTGTGTGCCCGCAAACGCTCCGAGCATCATGGCAATGTCAGGGGGGTGGCCTGGGGCGAGCCGGGGATTTGGGGTGGAGAATCCTGGCCGGACGTTGTGGGGGGCGTGGCCAAGGGTCCAGCGATGTCTGCCGGCATGGCAATTGGGGGAACTGGCCCCGCCGCTTCCTGCCTCGCTCCTGCTTCCTGGAATCCCTGGGTGTGTCGGCCTGTTGTCGCCTGGCGGCGGAGGCTGACACCTGGGTGGGTATGGTTAGCAGGAGTTAGGAAGGGTGGAGCGGAAGAGGTGGGTTTTGTGGAGGGACTTGAAGGTGTGGAGGGTGGGGGCAAGGTGGACGAGGGCATGGAGGGAGTTCCAAGCATGCGAGGTAGCAAGGGAGAAGGAACGAAGGCTGTTGGGGGAGTAGGGGAAGCATGGGAGGATGAGGGAGGGGATGGAAGATGAGCGGAGTGCTTGAGCAGGGTCCGGAGGGAGATCAGAGCAGAGAGGTAGGGGGGAGTGAGTTTGTGAAGACTTTGTAGGTGAAGATGAGGAGCTTGTGCAGAATAAACTCAGGAAGAGGGAGCCAGTGGAGAGAGGAGAGGACAGGCTGCACATGGTCAAAGCGATGGGCTAGGTGGATGATCCTGGCTGCAGAGTTTTGAACAGAGATGAGGGAAGAAAGATGAGAGTGGGGAAGGCCAGTGAGGAGGAGGTTACAATAGTCGAGGCGTGAGATGACTAGGGCGTGGATGAGAGTTTTGGCAGAGGAGACGGACAGAAAAGGGTGGATTTTGGCAATGCTGTGGAGGGAGAAGTGGCAGGATTTGGCCACGGAGTCAATGTAGGGTTTGAAGGTGAGGTGTAAGTCGAAGATGAAGTCCAAGCTGTGGGCTTGGGGGACAGGGAGGCTGGAGACCCCATCAATGGTAATTGACAGGGAAGAGGGAGAGGAAGGATTGGGAGGGAAGATAAGGAGTTCAGTTTTTGCCATGTTCAGTTTGAGTTGGTGTTGAGACATCCAGGCGGAGATATCNNNNGGGGGGCGGGGGAGGGAAGCAGGAGGGGCTACTCCTTCCCCCTTTTGGATGTGATTTAACCAATAAAGAGTGCGGCCGTTCTATCCCACAATCTGTGTCCTTGTCTTCTTCCGGGAGGGCGTGCGCCGGCAATATACTATCAGTCCCCTGATCAGGATGGTGAAACTGATCGGGAAATGTTAATAGAGGTTAGACAGCCTACTAAAGTTGGAAACACAGTAATAATCGGTGATTTTATTTATTTATTTATTTAAACATATATATATCCTGCCTCTTCTGCTCCCAGCAGGTCGAGGTAGCTAACAATAAAGTACAAAAATACACCAATAGAGATAAATTAAAAACAACACATTAAAATTCAGCTAATTATCCTAATATTGGTGAATGTCTCCTCAGGGTGTAATATGGAGGTAAAATTTCTAGATGCCGTAAATGACTGCTTCTTGGAGCAGCTGGTCCTGGAACCTACAAGAGGAGGACCTACTTTTGATTCAGTCTTAAGTGGAGCTAAGGACCTATTGCAAGGGCTAACAGTGGTAGAGCCGCTGGTAATAGTGATTATAATATAATCAAATTTGACATAGCTATAGGAAGGGAGATTGAACAAAAAACCCTACCGCAGATACTTTTAACTTTAAAAAGGGGAACTATGCAAAAATGAGGAAACTAGTTAGTGAGAATCTAAAAAGGAGCAGTTGTGAGGGTTCAATATTCAACAAAGGTGTGGAGATTCTTTTTAAAAAAAACAACCATCTTTGAAGTGCAGACTAAACATATTCCACAAATAAAAAAGGGTAGCAAGAGGACAAAACATATGCCAAAGTGACTAAATGGGGAGGTGAATGAGGCTATTAGAGCTAAAAAGGCATCGTTTAAAAAAACTGAAAACTAGTTCTATTGACTAGGAAAGAGCATAAGCATTGCCAAATTAGATTTATAACGTTAACAAGACAGGCCAGGAGGGAATTTGAGCAGCAACTCACTAAAGATGCAAAAAACAATAATAAAGTACATCAGGAGCAAGAAGTCTGCTAGAGAGTCATTTGGGCCATTAGATGACCACCAGGTGAAAGGGGAGCTCAGGGAGGGTAAGGACATTGCAGAGAAAGTGAATTAATTCTTTGCTTCGGTCTTCACCGCTGAGGATGTTGGCAAGATACTCACACTGGAACGAGTCTTTGTGGGTCATGAATTGTAAGAACTCTCCCAAATAAGTGTGACTCTGGAGGAGGTTCTGGAGGAAACAGACAAACTAAATTGTAACAAATCTCCAGGACCAGATGGTATTCATCCCAGAATTCTGAAGGAACTCAGATATGAAGTTGCAATTACCTACTACTGGTAATTTGTAACCTTTCACTTAAATTTGTCACTGTACTAGAGGATTGGAGGGTAGCAAATGTAACACCAATATTTCAAAAGGACTCCAGAGGTGATCCTCAAAACTACAGACCGGTGAACTGGATGTCAGTGCCGGGCAAACTGGTGGAAATGGTTATTAAAAACAGAATTGAGCATATTGATAAACATGGTTTAATGAGGAAGAGTCAACATGGATTTAGGAAAGAGAAATGATGCCTCACTAACCTATTGCAATTTTTGAAGGTGTTAATAAGCATGTGGATATAAGGGTAAGCTGGTTGATATAGTGTATCTGGACTTTCAGAAGGCATTTTATAAGGTCCCTCATGAGAGAGTCTTGAGGAAATTAAACAGTCATGGGATAAGAGGCAGTGTCCTATCATGGATTAGCAACTGGTTAAAAGATTTTTTGTACTGGCCTTGAGGTGGGAGATCCACTGGTGGGGGAGGTGTCAACTATGTCCTTGTCATGGATGGATCATTACCTCCTCCAGAATGGTCTCCTGGTTCATTTCGGACCCCAGAAAGGTGCATTACCAGTTTGGATAGTCCGCCCCCGGAGACTGATGGAACGTGAAAGGTTCCAGAAGGCTCTTGGGGAGTTACTCTCCGATCTCAACAACCATCCACTCAATGACCTCGTGGCTTTTTGGCTCTGCTAATTGAGGCCATTGACTGAACAACTCCTAGTCGTCTGCTCCCTGATTGTGGACAATGTAGGTTGCCTTGGTTTACAGAGGACCTAACTGAAACGAGAAAGGCGGCGGTTGGTGGCATCGTTCTTGCACTGAAGCCAACTGATTGCGACATAAAGTCTGTTTATGGACCTATGCTGCAGCTGCATGGGCAGCAAAGAGGAGGTTCTTTGCTGCTCTCATAGCATCTGCAAAGTCACATCCAGCAGAGCTTTTTTGGGTGAAACTTTTGTTGACTTTTTGTGGATAAAATCACTCATATTCACCACAACTTCAACATCGCATTTGCAGCAGTAGGAGAAATAGAGGTAATGGATGCCCCACCTTGTCCTGTTTTATGGGATCAGTTCCAGTTGGTGTTTCCCACTGATGAAGGTGATGTCCTGGAGACTGTCATGGCCACCTGTTTTGAACTGGACCCGTGCCCGTCCTGGCTGGTTCTACCGCTAGAGAGGTAGAAGAGTGAGTTTACCCTCAGCTCTGGGGAAGCAGAGGATTGAGCTCAACCATAAGCTTGCCTGAGACCCACACCCACGCAGAGGCAAGTCCAAGGTCCAGCTTCAGAGGGACATTCCAAAGGCGACAGCAATACCTGGATTTGCTCCCGGGACGTGAGTTGTAGTGGTTCCAGAACCAGTTTTGGTGACAGATGGCGAGGCAACCAGGCCAGATCGGGAGACCAGCAGGGGAGCGGCCACGCAAAGATCTTTCACAAGTTCCTCAAGGCACCCGAACAAGCCCAAAGTGACAAAGAAACCCAGGGAGAATCACCAACTGGGGAACCCGCTTTGTTTGTGAACTTTGGGAACATTTTGCTCAAGAATGTAGATCCAAAAAGAAGAGGGCTACACCATGGACTAATGACTCATGGCTAGACGAGATGACTGGACCAACTTTAGTGGATCTCGTTCTGGCTGGGTATGCCGTGCAGCACCAGCCCCCACACAGGCGGCCGGGGAGGTGGTGTAGTCATTATTTTTAGAGAACACTGGCCTGTCAGGAGATATCCAGTTCAAGAGATTACAGGTATTGAGGCCCTCCATGTGGTGTTTGATTTGGCTGGGGGCAAGCTAGGGGTGCTGCTGGTATACCGGGCCCCTTCTTGTTCATCAGCATCCCTTAGCACTCTAGCAGAGTTGGCCTCGGAGGTGGTGCTGGGCTCCTCCAGGACTTTGGTCCTGGGGGACTTCAACGTCCATGCCAATGCTGGCCTTGTAGGAGTGGAGCGAAAATTCATGGCCACCATGGCAACCATGGATTTGTCCCAAGGGGGGGGGGCATACCCTTGACCTGATCTTTAGTTCTGACCTTTAGGCGGTTGGTCCGGTAGTTGGCGAGGTTAGGGCTATGCCCTTGTCATGGACGGACCATTATCTCCTCCAGGCCAGTCTCTCAGCGCGCCACCTCCAGAAGGGGATGGAACCAGTTAAAGTGGTCCTCCCTCGGAGGCTGATGGAACCTCAGCAGTTCCAAGAGGTCCTGAGGGAATTAACCTTGGACCTGGACAGCCACTCTGTCGATGAGCTAGTCCAGCATTGGAATAACTTGCTGGGGGAGGCCATTGACATGGTGGCTCCGAGACTCCCCCTGCCTCTGTCTCGTCACCGCAGGGCCCCTTGGTTTACTGAGGGGCTGCGGTGTATGAAGCAAGTAGGCAGGAGGCTAGAGTGACGCTGGCATCGGATTCGCTCTGACTCCGACTGACTTCTCCATAGGGCCCATTTGCGGTCTTATGTTAAGACTGTGAGGACAGCAAAGAAGGAATTCTTTGCTGACCTCATAGTGTCTGCAAAGTCATGCCCGGCGGAGCTGTTTCAGGTAGTGCGGGGGCTGGTCAGTCCGGCCTCCTTCCGCCTGGATGGGGACTTGTCCCAGGCCCACTGTGAGGAGTTTGTCACCTACTTTGCAGACAAGATCATTCGAATTCAGAGTGATTTTGACATGGGGTTGGGGGCAGTAGGTGGAGAGCGTGAGGTCACGGAGGCCCCGTCTTGTCCAACTTTGTGGGGGGAGTTTCAGGAAGTGACACTGGCCAATGCGGTGGATATTCGGGGGTCTGTGAAAGCCACCAGTTGTGAACTTGATCCTTGTCCATCCTGGTTGGTGAAAGCCTCCAGGGAGAAATTGGGGACGGTGCTGGCGAGAGTGGTTAATGCATCCTTGCAGCAGGGGAAGTTGTCGCCCAGCCTCAAGGAGGCTGTGGTGTGCCCCCTGCTGAAAAAACCATCATTAGATGTGGATGCACTTCCCAGCTATCGACCTATCTCTAACCTTCTCTTTTTAGGGAAGGTTATTGAGCGGGCGGTGGTGATCGAGCTCCAGGTGAAACTGGACGGCATCGGTTTCCTGGACTGTTTTAAATCTGGGTTCCGTCCCGGCTATGGCACTGAGACGGCATTGGTGGCCTTGGTCGACGATCTCCGCCAGGAGATGGATGCAGGATGTTCTACATTTCTTATCCTGCTAGTTCTCTCGGCCGCTTTTGATACCATGGACCATGGCCTACTGTTGAGACGGCTGCGAGACCTGGGGGGTCTGGACAGGACTGTTCTTGAATGGTTCAGCTCATTCCTCTCAGGGAGAAGCCAACGGGTGGTGGTGGGAGCTGAAACATCTTGCCCCCATGCCTTGTCCTGTGGCATTCCTCAGGGTTTCATCCTGTCTCCTTTATTATTTAATGTATATATGCAGCCCTTGGGGGAGGTCGTCCTGTCTCTTATACACATCTAGATGTGTATAAGAGACAGGTTTCATCCTGTCTCCTTTATTATTTAATGTATATATGCAGCCCTTGGGGGAGGTCGTGCGAGGGTTCAGGGTGTGATGTCACCAATATGCTGATGATACTCAGCTGTACCTCTCTTTTTCAGCTAACCCAGACCCTGCTGTCTTGTTGCTATCCCAGTGTCTGGTGGCTGTGGCGGAGTGGATGTGGCAGAGCAGACTGAAGCTCAACGCTGATAAGATGGAGGTGATGGTGGTGAGGAGGGCAAGGGAGGTGTCAGCCCCCCTGATTGGGGGCTTCACCCTCCTATAGCTCAGCAGGTCCGGAGTCTGGGGGTGGTTTTGGACTCAGATCTCTGCCTGGATCGACAGGTGGAGGTGGTGGTGAAGGCCACCTTCCGCCAGTTGTATCTAGTGTGCAAGCTGCGTCCATACATCTCCAGGCTGGACCTGGCCTCCCTTATCCATGCCTTCGTTACCTCGAGACTGGACTACTGTAATGCGCTCTATGTGGGGCTGCCCTTGTTCCTGGTCTGGAGGCTGCAGCTAGTGCAGAATGCGGCAGCCCGGCTCCTGATGGGGATGGGTCATCGGGAGCATATAACACCTGTGCTCCGGACTCTGCACTAGTTGCCAATAGCGTACTGAGCCAGGTTCAATGTATTGGTATTGATCTATAAAGCCTTTCATGGTCTGGGCCCGTTGTACCTCAGGGACCGCCTCGCCCTCCACGTCCCAGAGCAGCTCCTTTGGTCAGCTGGGGGTGCCTTCTTGGAGGTACCCATGTCAAGTGGGGGGCCACAATGGAGAGGGCATTCTCAGTGGCTGGGCCGCATCTTTGGAATTCCCTCCTGGAGGAAGTTCGCCTGCCCCGGAGCCTTTTGACATTCCAGCGGCCTTGTAAAACCTATCTGTCCGCCTAGGCCTTTGGGGAGGAGGGGGGGGTGAGAGTTTTAACGCTTCCCTACCTTTTATTTCTATTTTATTTTTCCCAACCCTGTTTTGGTTTAAATTGTTGTGTTTTTAAGGGTTTTTAAAAATTGTTATTTTTATGAATGTTTGAGTGAATTGTACGTCGCCCTGGGATGCCGTAGGCATGGGGAGGTGACTAACAAATGTTTAAAAATAAATAAATTAAAGAATGACTTGTTGAGATGGAATGAGTTGGGACCACAGATAAAAGTGTTGGGGATGTGGTCAACTGGGGCATAAGTTAAAAAAAATATGTGTGTATGCTAAGGGTTGTGTATGGGTACATGGCAAGAGACTACAACTGGGAGTGGTAAAAGGAGTTTTAACTAAAGTTCAAAAGAAAACTCCATCCAGTAAGCAGCCAGTAAGGGATACAACTGTTATCCTGGGGGGGAAGTGCCTCACTCTATACCTGATAAAGGGAAGGTTTCAGGAAAAGAAACCCAGAGTTGTATTGCCTGTGCACTCTTGCTCTCATGCGGGGGAAATGGAAAAAGATATATCACCAAGGGAAGATAAGTTATGCTGGCATTGTAAGAAGCCAGGACATCTGAGGTGGTTTTGCCCTATCTGGTTAGCTTTCAGAAAAGTAAAAAAGTAAAACCCCCTTAAAACTAAAAAAGAATGCTGAAAGGGTGAAATCCTTCTGTTCCATGGGCCATCTGACAGGAAAATTGACTTCATCTGTGGTAAACTCCCAAGGAATTCAGGTAGGGAAAAAAGGAGGGGGAAAGGAAGCTCAAAAAGAGCAATTAGCCCCACCTGTAGTGACAGATAGGGGCGGGAAAACCGGTAAATCCGGTATCCGATAATGCCGGTACCGGGCGTACCGGCATTATCGGATTCGACCCGGTAAATCCGGTCCGGGTACCGGATTTTTTTACATTGCAGCCATTTAAAAATGGCTGCAATGTAAAAAACTTAAAGCCCCACCAAAAAAGTTTAAAAAAACAAACCCTCCCCGAGTTCAGGCTGCGCGGGTGGAAGGGGGGACACCCCCCACCCACCCTGCCCAGCCTGGATTTTTGTTTAAAAAAAGACTCAGAGGCGAG
>QEPC01008742.1:2478431-2531199 GCA_003113815.1 Sphenodon punctatus
ACTTTAGTAGGGGTGATCCCTGGGGGGTGGGGGGGTGTTAAAAACCCCCCCCAGGGATCGGGTCATACTTACCGGCGGCTGCGGGGACGCCGCGGCCGCTGGTGCTGGGGGGTGGGCTCGCCTCTGAGTCTTTTTTTAAACAAAAATCCAGGCTGGGCAGGGTGGGTGGGGGGTGTCCCCCCTTCCACCCACGCAGCCTGGGAGGGGGTGGGGGAAGGAATTAATTTATTTCATTGATTTTAATGGGGACACAGCGCCCCATTGAAATCAATGAAATAAAACCGGTACCGGTATACCGGATTTAATCCGGCAATCTGGTTTTTAGAGAACCGGTAACCGGTAAATCCGGTAACCGGTAATGGGCCCAGGGTCCCACCTCTAGTGACAGAGCAGGGATCCCAGACTGCATTAGCTGGGATATGGGGCATTTTTACACACACCATAAAGATTCAGATTTTTCAATCTTCTGGGTTTACAAGTCCACAAGTAAGTTCTGGATGAATTCTTCACACACACAGACACTGCCCTAAGGCAGTTCCTGAATGCATTCTTCACACAAACACTGCCCTGAGGCAGCCTAAAGTAGTTGCAGCTGTAGACGTGACAGGCTGCCATGGAAACCAAGTGACCACAACTGCCTGAAGCAAAGCAGTTCACCAGGAGAACTTTTTACACACAAAAGGTCTGGAAGAAGTTCTATGCAGAAGTTCAAAGGGCCGGATGTTTAAGATCTGGGCACAGAAAGTTAAGGATGTAACAGGACAACATGCAGAAGAAATGTTTGTGTAAAAACACCCACAGACTCTGCTGCTGCAGGGAATTGAGAAGCCTAAGAGTAGTGCAGAGGCTGGGTGCCAAAGAAGTTCTGGGACTGAGTATTTGGAAGCTTCAGTCCAAGTTGCAGCACAGGTGAGAGATGCTCAGTGGGAGTCTATAGGGATCTGAGCTCATGCAAATAACCCAGACCATTGAGGTTAAAAGACAGCAACATATAGATTTTAGGGTATAAACTGGGTTTGCAGGGGAGAAATATGAGCAGTCAAAAGAGAGAGCAGAAAGGGTTGAAGGAGAACTTGCAAAACTAAACATTCAGTGGGAAGATGCTATTAAGGAAGTAGACCCTTAGACAGTCAGATGAGGATCCTGAGCTGAACCCTGAAGATATAACATTTGGGGGCTTTGTAAAATCTTATTCAAGTACAGAGCACCTGGAATCTAAAATGCATTGATTCAGGATATCTCAGCAGGATTGGACAGGCTGTGTCCCAGGACAGACGAACACCAATGGCTTGTGGATTTTGCAACCCCGGGAGCATCAGGGACCCCCGAGCTATCCAATGTGGGGAAGACAATAGGAAAAGGGGTAGGAGATATTAAAACCCCTGGGAAGGGAGATTAATATGGTGGAAGCCCTGAAAGGGATAAACCAAGAGTTTGATGTAACTTTCTGAAAGTTCTGAGAGGATCCCAGGGGTGGAGGAGTGTCCAGAAAGGTTGGGGGGACTTTTTCTCCCAAAACCCAAGTGGGGTACAATATAAAAATGATTGCGACATGAAGGTCTAAGAAAGTGTATTGAGCAAAGCTTACATGCCTAGGTGGAACAAAGGTGCCTGCCTTGAAGTATTATATATATATATATATTATATATAAAAAATAAAATAAAAGCATAACCTCTATGCATCATATCATCAATCAATCAATCTTAAGATCAAAAGATTCAAGAAGTTCAGTAGACAATGAGACAGATTAACATTCCCATCACTTTGGGCATATACAATAGATATAAAAGTAACCCTACTTCCTATCTCAAGAAGATAATACAATTTCCAAAAATAAAAGAAAGGGAATAAAGGCTTACTTAACCATTTCTGGACCAAAGAGCGGAGATTTTCTATTCCTCTCTAGCAACCAGACAAAAGTTGCGATAGGTATAAACTGCCTTGAAGTAAGAGTAGGAAGCTGATGCCTTGAAGTAAGAAACTCAGATAGGAGGAACTCTGGTAGGAAACTCTGATTGTATTGAAATGAGATTCCCTAACACTTAATAGAGAGTGAGACTTGCTTGAGGGAGGTAAAGCGGGCTGAGAGCTCTGACTAGTAGTAGGTTGGGAACCTTGGGCACAGCCCTAAAGGATAATAAGGTCTAAGAGCCTAAGATGGAGAAATAGCTGAAAATGTACAGTGATGCATCAATGCTGAGAACCTAATACTTTCATGAGTTAATGTAAAGTTAAGCCATCAAGCTAACCTAGTTGTACATGAGCTGAGAGCCACTATACCAAGTGGTGTACTTGCAAATACCTGTACAGGACATGAGAAAAGGCTGAGAGCCTATGGGACAGAGAGATCCCTTCAAAAGAAAATTAATATGCTTTATTGAGTTCATGTTAAGCTTAGCCATCAAGCTATGTTAGGAGTGTATTTGAAAGGGATATGGTACCCTTGGGCATAGTCCTAAATACAATAGTGAAAAAAGAGAGCTCTTCTAAGAAGGAAGGTGAGACCTTGAGCATGACTCTAAACATAGTTGAGAGAGTGGAATTGTAAAGTTTAACCATCAAGCTAAACTACCTGCAGTGCAAATTGCTGATGGTTTTCAGGGATAACTGTATGTGGATACTGGGTTACATGAATAAATGTTAAACACTTGGATAATTGTGAATTAACCATGAAAATACACATGTACGTATATGTTTGGGTAGGGATGTGTGAACAGATTGTGGTTCGGTTGTTCGGTTTGGGAGCCGAGTTTGGGTTCGGTCATTCGGTCCGGGAATCGAGTTCGGGTTCGGTTGTTCAGTTCGGTGGAGTTTGGTTCGGTCATTCGGAAAACGGTCTAGGTATTGCATGCTCGCGTTTGAAACTGGAAACCGGAAATTCGAGTTCGTGCGGAGTTTGTGTGGAGAGAGAGCATGTGTGTTGCAGCTGGCTGGCTGTTTTTTTTTTTGTGTGTTTTGGCTGTATTGGACTGTGTGTTAGTTTTGGTTTGACTGTGTTGTTTTGACTGGTTGGTGAGTGTTAGTGGCTGTGTTTTGTTTGGCGGTTTGTGTGGGGGGAAAAAAAATAAAGAGGGTGAGGCTTAATAGGACCTGGACCAAGGTGGTGGAGTTGGTGGAGGAGGAAGAGGTTGCTGCCGCTGGACCTTTGGTGGTGGAGGTCAGCGCCTCATTATTTATTTATTTATTTAATTCCATTTATATGCCACCCGCTATGCCTACGCAAAACACACAATCTCTGCTTCAACTCTAATCCAAAATTTCATACAAAAGAATGATAAATATATGTCAAGGCTGCTGAATGACAAAAGAATCCTTATAGCTAGAGATGCATTCTAGCATACATAATGGACACCACAATATATTCACAATAGCTCGCTCCTTGTGTTTTGTCGCCAGGTAAGATACATGGGAAGGCCCAAAATATAGGAAACCAACGTTCAAATATAGTGTTTTACTTCCACAGATATATTTGTAGTGACTCCAAGTAATTTGTCACCAGGCGAGAAAGTCCATACAAAAGGGGCCCCCAGTGGGGGGGAACAGCAGTCCATATATAATGTTTTACAAGAGATTCCCGACGACCGTTTCGCTGGAGCACCCAGCTTCCTCAGGAGAAGATTTCATGATTTGCTTATCCTTCTTTTAGTTATATAGACGATTTATTCTTTTCGTGATAGAACTATAGAGGTTTACAGTAACAGGACAGCACATCATAGATTTTAAACATAGGGGCGTACCCTTACATTATTTCAAAAGGAAAAGACATTCAGGTACCTGGATGAGGCATAGAAAAACTTTAGGAAATCGAAGCTGCCCTTTCTTCTCAGGATCCTGTCACGCTGCGACCCGCTTAATTTGGCGGTGTGAGGACAAAGGACTAAGTATCGTTAGCTAGAAAATACCCTAGGGTAGTTCTAGCTAAGACGTACCATAACTGCAGTTCTTTAGAGCCCAGATTTGAAGAAAGAAAAGGGAGTGCATCTGGTCTCCATAATTTATAATGAGCGCCTAATCCTTAACTCAATTTATGTCAGCTGATCTCCGTATACCCAAGATTTAAAGGGGCACAACAGGTTTTTAAAAGGTACAGTCCAAAATGTCATTAAGGCCCCGAGGTTGTATTGTATCGAGTGTAATTATTCAAAAAGCCTCCCGCTTAGCCAAATTCGCAGGATCAGGAGGAGTAACCTGTTCTATACCCCAGAAACAGAAATCGTTCTGTCCTGGGTGTATTGAGTTATAATGTTCTGTCAATGGGGCCATAGCGGAGCGATTCTTTAATCTGCTCCTGTGTTCTATCATCCTTACCTTCAGGCTTCTGCTGGTTTTCCCTATATATAACTTGTTACAGGGGCAAGAAATTGCATAAATTACTCCTGTTGAGTCACAGTCAATATATTGCTTAATAGAATAATATCTACCTTGGTGGTCATTGAAGGATTGTGTCTTAAGGCTATGGGTGCAATTTACACATCTACCACAAGGGAAATTCCCCGTGGGAGGGAAAGTAGATGCACCCCCCTGAATGGGGGTCAGCAGCTTAGCCCTGACCAGATGGTTCCCGAGGTTGCTGTCTCTTTTATATGAAAATAATGAAGGGGCATAGCAGCCCTGTATATGATTGATAATGTCCCAGTATTTTGATATAATCCTTTTAATTTTAAATGAACAGGTATTATAGGTTGTAACACAGATCACTCTGGAAAAATCTTGGGACTTGTTTTTCAGTTGATCCACTAGAAGGGATTAATGTGGGGTTTGCATAAGTTTATTATAGCCCTCCTGCAGAATCTTTGCAGGGTATTTCCGTACCAAAAATCTTTCTGCTGAGGCCAGGGCTTCCCGATCAAAATCCCTTTGGTGAGTGCAGTTTCTCTTGATTCTGCGGCATCTTGGGGCAGCTTCCAACATAAAATAAACAATCACAATATAAAAATCCACACAGATATTAGAGGAGCAAGAGCCGGGCACAGGAGGTGCTGCCAGGTTTGTAAACTTTATTTTTACTTTGAAGACAAAGAGAATACTATCCTTTAGAGCGAGCTCACTGGCGTGTGGGTGGGTGCGTGGGTGGTGGGCAGTCAGGCACAAACAGTGGGCATCAGCGGGTGGCAGCGGATGTCTGCCACAGAGAGAGAGGGTGTGGGGGGCTCTTCCAGCAGTCAGGCACGAGCATGAGCACCCCCACCCAAACATGTGCCAGCCATCCCTAGCAAGGATCTCCACTCTCCAGTTGCCATCCCTACCTACTAGCACCCAAAGAAGGGCAGGATTTGCATGTGCCAGCAAGGTTCTCTCCAGTTGCCATCCCTAGCACCCCAAGAAGGGCAGGATTTGCACGTGCCAGCAAGAGTCTCTCCATTTGCCATCCCTAGCACCCCAAGGAGGAAGGACTAGAGGCATCATCATAAATGTATGATATTATTTAGGTGTTTATGTGTTCCTGTTTCAGAGAGGATGATGATGCCACCCCTGCCGCTGGTGCCCGGACCACCAGAACCCCATCGAGGTGGAGGTCGCCACTGCCAGACAGCGGGTGCACGAGGTCTGATGTCTGGCGGTGGTATGAGAAGCATAATGGATTCGCCGTCTGCAAGGTAAGACACGGGGGCTGGAACAACAGGGAATGGATTGCCCTATGACCTGTTAGGAAGTTCCCTGTAGAGAGAGATTGGCCACTCACCCACTGGAGAAAGAATGCAGGCAGGGCTTGACAGACCATTGGTCTGACACAGTATGGCACTTCTTATGTTCCTATCTTTTTATGTTCTTTAGATCTGCAGCAAAAGATTTAAAAGGGTCAGCCAGGGGACCACATCAGGCCTAATCGCCCACATGGAGAAACTCCATGGCAAGAGGGTGATGTGGCAGGATTCTGGTGTGGAGCATCAGCAGCACCAGAAGAAGGGGGGGAAGGTACGCCAGATGCGACGGCATAAAAGTACTTCCTCCAGCTCCACTGAGGAGTCCACCCAGGAGGAGTCGGCCACTGCAAGGGCTTTTGGGGCCGAAGTCCAGAAGCCGACCCAGGACTTCATGGATGGCCTACGGCTGCAAGCAGTCACTATGGAGAACCGGATGGTGGAAAAGTTCCAGGAGGTTGAGGTACAGAAACAGAAGGTGAAGGAATATTCCCAGTACGTCTCTGCTGAGCGCTGATCTGGAACTCTACCGCCAGTCAGTCTCCAGGTGGCAGGCGGCCATGGCAGGGGCCGTGGACTTTGCCATCAAACATGGCTACCAAATGCTGGAGCACGGGGTGACCTCCCCTAGGTCCCGTGCGCCTCTTTTGCCTTTCCCCCAAGTTCCGGGGGACAAGCCCAAAGACTAAGAGTAGACCCCTTAAGTTCCCTTTCTAATGTTTGGTTTTGGTTTTATAATGTTGTTGTGGTGGCTTAAAAAGATTTAATTTCAGTTATATTTGTTGTTATGAGCTTTGTTTGAACTTGACAATCTTTTATCCCTCTGTGCTGAAGTACTGGCAGGTGGCAGACTCTCATACAGCTTGTCGATCCCTACCAGCAGCACCTGGCACCACATGTAGTGGAGGTAAGGTATTAACCCAAAGATGTGCCAGCAGCAGGGTCTCAACTTGCAGACAGCCCCCCAGGAGGAGCAGGGGTTGTGTCTGTGTGGGTGTGCCAGAAAGAAAGAGAGACAGGCTCCTTGACAGCGGGCAGCAGGCGGCGGGTGCTGGTGGTCAGAGTTTTTTTTTTCCCCCAGCAGTTTCAGCAGGCACCTGCTGGTGGGTGCGGAGGAGTAGACTGGTGGGGGGTGGGGAGCAGGCTGGCGTGTGTGCACTGGGCTTCTGGATGTAGTGGAATGGAATGACAGCCCCCAGTGACTGGAATGATGGTCCCAGAATCTCGTTGATGGTTCCTGGGATGGGCGGGCATGACTGCTTCAGGTACAGTGGAATGACAGCCTATGGGAGTTGAATGATGTCCCTAGAATTAGTGCATAGTTAGGCATACTTCATTCAATCATGTGATAGGTGGTAGCAGGTATAGGAATGCACACAGGCAGGCAGGCACATATAATACGTTGTATGTTATTTCAATCTCATTCTGGTAGGTTTGCTGGTGGATGTGGGCACAGATCAGAGCTCTTGTTGGTTCTGGCATGTGGCAGGCAGCTTGAGCTGGATACACCTCTCGCCCTCCACCCCATCTCTCTCATTCTAGCAAGGAGCCTCTCTCTCTCTCTCTTCCTCTCCTTCTCCCTCTCTCTGGTCATATAGTGCAGGTGACAGCATGGGTGGGATCGTGTCTGTCTCTCCTTCTAGCAGTGGGGAGACTTTCTCTCTCTCTCTCCATGAACAGCAGGTTGCTAACTTGTAAAGAAAAGGTGGAATGACAGCACCCCGTGAGGAGAATGACAGGGCACAAGAACCCTGAGGGTGGGTCGTGGGCCTAGAGTGGCAGCTTCTAGATACTGGACACAGCCCTCCCTGCCAGCAACGTAGGCCCCAGAACCCTGATGGCGGGTCCTGGGACTGGAGTGGTTGCTGTTTCTTGATGCCATGGAATGATGGGCCTCAGATTAGAAGCCTGAGGGTGGATCCTGGGGGTAGGGTGGCAGCTTCTGGATATTGGACAGCCCTCCCTGCTGGTAACATAGACCCCAGAACCCTGACATTGGGTCCCGGGGCTGGAGTGGCTGTTTCTTAGTGCTGTTGAATGATGGATCTCTTTGAGCAGAATGATGTCCCCATAACCCCAAGGGTGGGCCCTAGGGCTACAGTGGCAGTTTATGGATATTGGACAGTCCTCCCTGCCGGTAACATAGGCCCCAGAATCCTGATGGCGGGTCCCGGGGCTGGAGTGGCTGTTTCTTGACGCTGTTGAATGACGGCTCTCTTTGAGAGGAATGATGTCTCCATAACCCCGAGGGTGGGTCCTAGGGCTAGAGTGGCAGCTTCTGGATGCAGTGGCACAGCAGAGGCAGCATTGACAGCAGCAGCAGACATTGGATTGTCCAGAGGCAGCATTGGCAGCAGAAGCAGACGTTGGATTGCCAAGGCATAGAACATGAACAGCAGAGACAGCATTAGCAGGATTGTCCCATGTGCTGCATCCATGGAGCCAAGCCAGGATGGTAGGATTTGCCAGGGAAGAGCTCCCATACAGCAGCAGATGGCAGCAGCAGGATTGCGTGGGCACATTTGTATTTGCCAGAGCAGAGCGCCCACAGACCAGCAGAAAGCAGCATCAGGATTATCAGGCAAGTGGGGCACATCACCCAGGGTTGATAGGGTGGGCAGACAGGCACCTTGGCATGAGAGGCAGGAAGGTGGGCTGAGGCAGGCTTTGAGTTAGGCAACCTGGGCGGGCAGACAGGCAGCGTGGCATGAGATGCGGGCAGGCGAGCTGGGGCAGGCTTAGAGCTTGGCAGCAACCTGGGAAGGCAGACAGGCAGCATGGAATGAGAGGTGGGCAGGCGGGCTAGGTCAGGCTTACTGCTTGGTGGCAACCTAGGCGGGCAGACAAGCACCATGGCATGAGACGCAGGCAGGCAGGCTGAGGCAGGCTTTGAGCTTGATAGCAACCTGGGTAGGCAGACAGACAGCGTGATATGAGAGGCAGTAGGGAAGGCAGGCTGGGACCTTGGCAGGGCACTCAGATAGGCTCAGGTTGGTGAAGATTGTGCAGTGAGAGAGAGAGAGAGCCAATCAGATTGGTGGGCAGAGATCGTGTAGCTAGAGGCCGGCTGGCAGGCTTACAGTTTGTTTCCCAAAATGCTGCCACCTTGCATCATGTGGTCAGTCAGATAAGCCGGCTGAGGCCGTCTAGTATGAGAGAGAGAGGGAGAGAGAGAGGGGGGGCAGGGCAGGTGCCAGGTATTGGGAGGGAGGGACAGCAGCAGTAGCCCTCGCCCAGACTGAGGAGGAGGAGTCCCGTCCCAAGACTGCCCCTGGCATGGGATGGCGTGTGCCACTGCACCATCAATTCTTGTCCACGGGCAGCTCAGGGAATCCCAGTAGCGGATGGTTCACCTTGATGAACAACCACTGCTCCACAAACTTGGCCCCCAGTCTCAGGCGGTGCAGGGAGAAAATGTCCCCCACCATAGAGAACACCCGCTCGCTGGGGACACTCATTGGTGGGCAGGATAGTATACCCGTGGTCACTTTCGACAGGGCCGGCCACATGTTGGCCTTGCCACCCCAGTAGGCCAAGGGATCGCTGCTGGGATTGATGCATGGCTGCTGGGGCACCATCATACTCCCTCTGTTAGCTTTGCCTGGGCATTTCCTCCACCACTGTCCTCAGCCACGCTTCTTGCCCTATTGTGGAGGACCCCATGCTCCCCAGAGTGGCCTGCACGTAGGCTGAGCTGCTTCTGCTGCTGCTGGCAATAGGGGTGCTGCTACTGCTAGGGCTGGGGGCAGGGATAGACCCAGCTGGCTGGAAGGGGTGGCTGCTCCCACCATCCCCAGGGGCGTCCTGTTACATAGTCCGCTCTGCCCGCCAGACCCTGTCCACCAGTGCACCCTTCCAGTGGCTATAGAGCGCTGTCTGGCGTGCCATGCTGCCCTTGACCCTGGCGCCCAGCATTGTTGCCAGGACATATTCCTCCCGCTGCAGGAGCTCGTCAAAATGTGCCTTCAGCCCTGCCTTCAGCTTCTGAGCCAGGTCATTGGCCATCTTCCTGCCCTGAGGGTCACAATCCTGCTCCCTGAGAATCTCATCCAGCCTCCTGTGGAGACTCTGGACCAGAGGGGTTACCTGGATGAGGGTGGCGGTGGAGCTCCTCACGGTCTCCATCATGGCCAGGAACGGTCTGAGCATGAAGACCATGTGAGCCAGTATCTCCCGTTCCGCCCCATTGTACCCTGGAGGTGCCCCGCTGTCCGTCACGAGTTGAACCTGATGCAGGGTGGCTTTCTGCTCAAGAAGCTGCTCAAGGAAGGTGGAATTCCACCTAGTGGGCACATCCTGGACCAGCTGGTGCACTGGGGAGCCTTGCTCAGCCTGCTTCACCTGGAGGATCTTGCTGCCTTTCACGCTCTTGTTAAAGAACCCCGCCAGCTTCCTCCCCCGCTTGATCAGGGAGCTACGGGTGCCTGCCCCAATCCCCTTCTCCCACAAACCTAGAGCATCCCTGACCACCAGGTGAAGGGTGTGGGCGGCACAAGGGATGCTGGTGAAGCCCCCGTCACAGACTGCCTTCAGTATATTGGCCGCGTTGTCCATCACCACACACCCCTTGGTGAAGGGCGTGCCTGGCATGACCCACTCCTTCACCATGGTGGTCAGGGCTGCCTCGATGTTCCTAGTGGTGGTGGTGGTGGTGGTGGTGGGGTTGTCCATTACTTGTGCCTGAAGCAGGGCCCACCTATACCCTGCTTCGGGACCCCTCCTGCCACTTCCCAAAGCTGCCTCTGGGTCCTGCCACCAGTGCGCTGTTACCGCCAGGTAGATGTGCTGGGCATTCCTGGTGGACCACATGTCCATGGTGAAGTGGACAGTGCCCCCCCAGCTGCTCCCTCACACGCTCCTTCAAAGCCCTGTACAGCTCTAGCACCACATTCCGACTGAGGGTGGAGCGGGACGGCAGCTTAAACTGGGGCACCAGGAACCCAATCAGCCGCCTGAAGCCCATGTCCTCTACAATGGAGAAGGGCTGCCCATCCAGTGCAATAATTTTGCCCAACAGGCACCTGGCTGTGTCTTGAAAGCCACGCCGCCCTCCAGCTGCTGATGGCCTTGGCAGCTGCACCTACCCCAGCTCCTCCATGGTTGGCTGACGCTGCTGATAAGGCTCCTGCTGCTGTTCTTCCCCCCAGCAGGAATACTGCTCCTGCTGCTAGAGGCAGCAGTTGGTGCAGGATGCTTGCCCACTGAAGGAGGCGGGCGACTGACTGCTGCAGTTGGGAACCCGCTGGCATCCACTTCCCCTGCCTTCTCGCTTAGCATCAGAGTGCTGTGGCATGATTTCAGGTGCCTCACCATGGCAGTTGTCCTAAGGGTGGTGAGCACCTGTCCATGCTTCACCAGCTTATTGCACACAGTGCACTGCACCTCCCTGGGATCATCCGCCCTCACCAGCTTCAGATGTGCCCAGACAGAGGATTTCCCCCCCACCTCCTGCCTTCTGGCCCGCCATGGGTGACGCACTGCTGCCAGCGCTGCTGGGAGGGGCAGAACTTGGTGGCGACGACAGAGCTCTTGGAGGAGAGACAGCCATTGCCTCAGCTCCAGCCATCTCCTCCATGGCACTAGTGTCGTCTTCTGCCTCACTGTCCCCGATCACGGTGATATCCCATGAAGGGAAGTACTGGGACCCTGAGGCTTGACTGCCCACCATGCTGCTGGTGCTACCACTCTCCTTGTGTCCCCTATAGCAGCTGCTGCTTCTGCTCCTCCTCTCCCTGCTGCCATTGCTCGGGGATCAGGCCCTGCCTCTAGCAGCCAGGGTAGGATCCACCAGCCCTGAACTGCTGGGGATTGTCTCGACAGTGGGGGACACTGGTGGCCCTGGAGGAACATGGGAAGCAGCACCTGCTCCTGCAGCAGCAGAGATATCCACAGTCTCATGTACTGCTGCAGGACTTCCAGTGCCCTTTGTAGAACTGGAGGATGCTGGCAGGAGGCACAGCTGGACCACCCCTAGACGAATGTCACTGCTGGGAGCCTCTGAAGCCTGACTGAAAATCAGGCCTGTGCAGTTTGGGGCATGGTGATGGGCTCTGGCTGCTGCTGTTGCATGCTGCCACGGCCCCTACCACCACCTCTGCAACGTGCCGCGTTTCCCTGCCTTATGGGCAGCAGACCGGCCTCTCCCACTTCCCTTCTCCATGTCTTCAAACTCAAAGAAGGCACAGCACGTAAAGATTTTATATATATTTTTAATTTTATCTATCTATCTATCTATCTATCTATCTACACTAAATCTAACTGCTATTAACTATTCTCAAACCTATGGAACTAAATGGAATATCCTAATAACTACAAAGGCCTAGTCCTACAAACACAGTATAAAACAGTCACTCACTACACACTCTCTCTAACTAAGCTAACTCCTACAACTATGTATCTATCAATAGTAGCTACTAACTACATCTAAGATCTATCTATCTATACAATATTACATGGGGGGGGGGGAACACAAAGAACACAGGGAGGGGTACAAAACTGAAATGAAACCTAAATCAATCTAATAATGCTACTCTAAATAAATCCAAAAACAGGGGAAGGGAATCAGGGATGGAATATACAGAGGGAGAGGGAAAGGATTCAATGGAGGGGGGAGGAAGAACACAGGGAGGGGTAAAAAATAAAAATAACACCTAAANCATTGTTGCCAGGACATATTCCTCCCGCTGCAGGAGCTCGTCAAAATGTGCCTTCAGCCCTGCCTTCAGCTTCTGAGCCAGGTCATTGGCCATCTTCCTGCCCTGAGGGTCACAATCCTGCTCCCTGAGAATCTCATCCAGCCTCCTGTGGAGACTCTGGACCAGAGGGGTTACCTGGATGAGGGTGGCGGTGGAGCTCCTCACGGTCTCCATCATGGCCAGGAACGGTCTGAGCATGAAGACCATGTGAGCCAGTATCTCCCGTTCCGCCCCATTGTACCCTGGAGGTGCCCCGCTGTCCGTCACGAGTTGAACCTGATGCAGGGTGGCTTTCTGCTCAAGAAGCTGCTCAAGGAAGGTGGAATTCCACCTAGTGGGCACATCCTGGACCAGCTGGTGCACTGGGGAGCCTTGCTCAGCCTGCTTCACCTGGAGGATCTTGCTGCCTTTCACGCTCTTGTTAAAGAACCCCGCCAGCTTCCTCCCCCGCTTGATCAGGGAGCTACGGGTGCCTGCCCCAATCCCCTTCTCCCACAAACCTAGAGCATCCCTGACCACCAGGTGAAGGGTGTGGGCGGCACAAGGGATGCTGGTGAAGCCCCCGTCACAGACTGCCTTCAGTATATTGGCCGCGTTGTCCATCACCACACACCCCTTGGTGAAGGGCGTGCCTGGCATGACCCACTCCTTCACCATGGTGGTCAGGGCTGCCTCGATGTTCCTAGTGGTGGTGGTGGTGGTGGTGGTGGGGTTGTCCATTACTTGTGCCTGAAGCAGGGCCCACCTATACCCTGCTTCGGGACCCCTCCTGCCACTTCCCAAAGCTGCCTCTGGGTCCTGCCACCAGTGCGCTGTTACCGCCAGGTAGATGTGCTGGGCATTCCTGGTGGACCACATGTCCATGGTGAAGTGGACAGTGCCCCCCCAGCTGCTCCCTCACACGCTCCTTCAAAGCCCTGTACAGCTCTAGCACCACATTCCGACTGAGGGTGGAGCGGGACGGCAGCTTAAACTGGGGCACCAGGAACCCAATCAGCCGCCTGAAGCCCATGTCCTCTACAATGGAGAAGGGCTGCCCATCCAGTGCAATAATTTTGCCCAACAGGCACCTGGCTGTGTCTTGAAAGCCACGCCGCCCTCCAGCTGCTGATGGCCTTGGCAGCTGCACCTACCCCAGCTCCTCCATGGTTGGCTGACGCTGCTGATAAGGCTCCTGCTGCTGTTCTTCCCCCCAGCAGGAATACTGCTCCTGCTGCTAGAGGCAGCAGTTGGTGCAGGATGCTTGCCCACTGAAGGAGGCGGGCGACTGACTGCTGCAGTTGGGAACCCGCTGGCATCCACTTCCCCTGCCTTCTCGCTTAGCATCAGAGTGCTGTGGCATGATTTCAGGTGCCTCACCATGGCAGTTGTCCTAAGGGTGGTGAGCACCTGTCCATGCTTCACCAGCTTATTGCACACAGTGCACTGCACCTCCCTGGGATCATCCGCCCTCACCAGCTTCAGATGTGCCCAGACAGAGGATTTCCCCCCCACCTCCTGCCTTCTGGCCCGCCATGGGTGACGCACTGCTGCCAGCGCTGCTGGGAGGGGCAGAACTTGGTGGCGACGACAGAGCTCTTGGAGGAGAGACAGCCATTGCCTCAGCTCCAGCCATCTCCTCCATGGCACTAGTGTCGTCTTCTGCCTCACTGTCCCCGATCACGGTGATATCCCATGAAGGGAAGTACTGGGACCCTGAGGCTTGACTGCCCACCATGCTGCTGGTGCTACCACTCTCCTTGTGTCCCCTATAGCAGCTGCTGCTTCTGCTCCTCCTCTCCCTGCTGCCATTGCTCGGGGATCAGGCCCTGCCTCTAGCAGCCAGGGTAGGATCCACCAGCCCTGAACTGCTGGGGATTGTCTCGACAGTGGGGGACACTGGTGGCCCTGGAGGAACATGGGAAGCAGCACCTGCTCCTGCAGCAGCAGAGATATCCACAGTCTCATGTACTGCTGCAGGACTTCCAGTGCCCTTTGTAGAACTGGAGGATGCTGGCAGGAGGCACAGCTGGACCACCCCTAGACGAATGTCACTGCTGGGAGCCTCTGAAGCCTGACTGAAAATCAGGCCTGTGCAGTTTGGGGCATGGTGATGGGCTCTGGCTGCTGCTGTTGCATGCTGCCACGGCCCCTACCACCACCTCTGCAACGTGCCGCGTTTCCCTGCCTTATGGGCAGCAGACCGGCCTCTCCCACTTCCCTTCTCCATGTCTTCAAACTCAAAGAAGGCACAGCACGTAAAGATTTTATATATATTTTTAATTTTATCTATCTATCTATCTATCTATCTATCTACACTAAATCTAACTGCTATTAACTATTCTCAAACCTATGGAACTAAATGGAATATCCTAATAACTACAAAGGCCTAGTCCTACAAACACAGTATAAAACAGTCACTCACTACACACTCTCTCTAACTAAGCTAACTCCTACAACTATGTATCTATCAATAGTAGCTACTAACTACATCTAAGATCTATCTATCTATACAATATTACATGGGGGGGGGGGAACACAAAGAACACAGGGAGGGGTACAAAACTGAAATGAAACCTAAATCAATCTAATAATGCTACTCTAAATAAATCCAAAAACAGGGGAAGGGAATCAGGGATGGAATATACAGAGGGAGAGGGAAAGGATTCAATGGAGGGGGGAGGAAGAACACAGGGAGGGGTAAAAAATAAAAATAACACCTAAATCTATCTAATATAATCTAAATAAATGATAATATGGAGGTAAATGTGCTGGATGAGTGAAATAGGAGGAGTATGACAATGGATTAAGAATAGGAAGGAACAAAAACTGCTGGGAGAGGGAGCCTTCTGAAAACGCCTGCTGTCAGGAACAGCGACTAGCTCAGAAGGTGTTGGAAGGGGGGAGGGCAATGAGTTTTGTTACTTGTTGTGCCCGCCTCACCGCAAGCCCCATTGGTTCCATGCAGCCTAGTCCCCCCGTCCCCCATGTCCAATGACAGACTGCGAAGCCAGTGGTCTGAGGAGAAAAGGAATGGTGATTGAGCAGGCTGGATGCTACTTCAAGCCTCTCCACCCCTGGTGCCTGGAAGTCTGCTCCTCAGCTGCCTCCCTGTCACATTTTTGCCATCTGAATTCATTCGAATTGATATGAACCGACCAAACTGTTTGGTCATTTCAGAGATCGGATTCAGTTCGGGTTCAGTCATCGGGACAGACCGAGTTTGGTCTGAACTCTGAACTTCCAAACCGCATTTGCACATCCCTATGTTTGGGGAATGTGACTGATCTGCTCTGTTTAGTTGAGTATAAGCCAGTCCTATTTTAGACACGCCTGACCTGGAAAGGGGGAGAAGTGCAACAGAGCAGCAACATAATGGGCCAAGGGCCCTTTAAGAAGCCAAAGCTGTGAGCATCAGACCCACCTGAGAGGGGCATGGGTAAGACGGTCCAGAAGCTAAGATCTTCTGATTAGCAGACAGCAGGAGAGCTGTTGGGGAACTGGACTGGAGAAGACAGTCTGACTCTGGGCTGGGGAGCTGGCTTGGGGAGCCAGGCAGCTTGAGAGAGAGCCTGGGTATGGTGAGAAACCAGAACTGTAAATAGTGTATATACTTGTTGGAAGGACACTGTGAATAAAGAAACATTGTAGAAGGCTAATTCCCTGTGTGGACCTGGCTACTTTGGGGGTCTGATCCTGAGAGGAGTTACCTGGGCCAAGGCACACACCCTTACAACTCCCTTGCCAATTATCGGCATGTCTCAAACCTTCCTTTTTTAATAATCTTCCTTTTTTAGGGAAGGTTATTGAATGGGTGGTGGCTCGGCAGCTTCAGGAGCATCTGGACCATATCAATTTTTCTGGATCCTTCGCAGTCTGGCTTTCATTTGCGTTTTGGCACTGAGACTGTGCTTGTGGCCTTGGTCAATGACCTTCACTGTGAGTTGGACCAGGGTCAGTCAACCTTGTTCATCCGGTTTGATATTTTGGCTGCATTTGATATTGTTGACCATGAGAAACTGGTGACTCACTTGCAGGACCGAGCTGGAACGAGTGGGATGGTTTTAAAATGTTTCCATTCCTTCCTGGCTGGGAGAACTTAACATGTGGTCCTGGGTGACTGTTCATCTTCTCCACGGAACTTCATGTGTGGAGTCCTGCAAGGTTCTATTTTGTTCCCCCTCCTGTTTAACATGTATATGTAGCCAGTGTGCAAGGTCATCAGAGGATTTGGTGTGCAGTGTCATTGCACTGCGGCGATTGCATGGCGGCGGGAGCTCGGTCTCGGAGGCGGCGGCGGGTTGGCCTTGGTGCCCGGCCCACCAGGAGGGAAAACGAACATCAGCCAAACTGAGACGGTAGCTGCTCCGGTGCTGAAAAGAGTTGCTTCACCATCCACTAAACAGGGTTATTCCAGGAACAGTGGGAAAAGGACTATTCTGAAGGAACATGCTGATGATGACCAGAATCTGGCCATTTCTGTGGTTCCCATAGTATCCTGGCCTAAGACAACCACAAAGGAAGCTCTTTGCAGCCAGCAATGAAATCTTGGCAGCTAATTGCAGTCGTGGGAGATGCCCTTCAGGCTCAGGATCACCTACATCATTAAAACACAAGTTTTACACTGCCTCCAGAATATGCTCAGGCATGAGCTCAGTCTCTGACAGACCTCTGGGGGAAGGGAGTCACCATCTCTGTTGCCGCCGCTGAGCCGCCACTGCTGGAGCCATTGCTGCAATCCCCACCACCACTGGACTTCCGGGTCAGTGCTGGGGGCTTTCCCCGAGAGGGAAGGAAGCGGAACCACCCCAGGACAGCTGTTTCCCCCCCTCCATTGCAGGAGGGGTGGGGATGGGTGTTGGGAGTTCCTCCTCCCCCCCTCCAGGTGACATCCGGTGGGAGGGGGTTAAAAGGGAGGCGGCTCAGCGTAGCCATGTGACACACTGGGACACAGTGCTCACCATCTCTGCTGCTGCCGTTGAGCAACCACTGCTGGAGTGGTCACCGCAATCCCTGCCACCACCATACTTCCGGGTCAGCGCTGGGTGCTGGGAGCCAGGTAGGCTCACCCCCGAGAGGGAAGAGACCGGAGCCCCCCCAGGGCCAGCTGTTTCCCCCCTCCATTGCAGGAGGGATGGGGACAGGGGTTGGGAGCTCTTCCTTCCCCCTCCAGGTGACATCCGGTGGGAGGGGGGGATAAAAGGGACGTGACTGGGCATAGCCGCAGGCATGTGCCAAAGGGCCCTTGGGTGTAGCCCTTAGGTGAGGGCTGGAGGAGGCTGGGTGCAGGTTTTCATGGAGTTGGTAGGGGTATTGTGTAAGGGGATTGTGTAAGGGGAGGAAGGAGGGTAATGTAACCCCCCCCTGCATATGTGGGAGTGGGGACAGTCTCCCAGTGAGAGAGGGGGTATGACCCAGTAAGGGTGGGGATGCTGGTCCCCCGGTGAGAGACAGGGGCTAGGGGAGGGGGGAAGGAGGGAAATGTAATCCCCCCCCTGCATATGTGGGGGTGGGGAAAGGATTGGGTTGGGGAAGGGTGGGTATGGCCCCCCAGTGAGAGAAGGGGGTATGACTCATTAAGGGTGGGGGGTGCTGGCCCCCTGGTGAGAGGGAAGGGGAAGGGGAGGAAAGGGATGGGGGGAGGGTATGTCCCTGGGGGTCTGGTGGGACTGCCACCGGCGGAGGGGGCTTCCACAGCCATTGGGGTCACGACGTGCTGAGGTAATTATAATTATGGTCTCTCAGGGAGACAAAAGACAGCTGTGAGGAGGGACAGGTGTCTAATTCCTGTCCCTCACACAGGCTCCCCGGCAGGTGATACAAGGATCGGGATCAGAGGAGTTCCTGGTCTGGAATTGCTGCTGTTGAATGCGAGTTTGGTCTGCAATAAGTCAACCACAATCCGGGAGTTGATTTTGGATCAAGCGGAGGACCTTGCTTGTATTACAGAGACCTGGCTGGACAATGAGTCGGGGCCTATATTGGCTGACCTTGTTCCAGCCAGGTACTCTGTACAGCACCAACCCAGGACAGAGGGACAGGGAGGCAGTGTAGCCATTGTTTTTAAGGATACCTGGACTGTGAGGAGGTATCCAGTGCAGACCATTTTGGGCATGAAGGGGGTCCACCTCATGGTCGATTTGGCAGGAGACAGATTAGGGCTGCTTTTGATATACCATGCACCTACCGGTATCACAGCATTCCTACATTCTCTAGCAGAACTGGTATCAGAGGTGGTCTTGCGATCCTCGAAGACTATGGTCTTGGGAGATTTCAATATCCACACCGATGCCGGGTTGTGGGGAGCAGAGTGTGAGTTCATGGACGCCTGACGCATGAGGGGGGATATTCCCTTGACCTGCTGTTCTTCACCGGCCTTGAGGCAGGGAATCCGGTGGTGGGGGATGTAACCGTTTTACCCCTGTCGTGGATGGATCATTACCTCCTCCAGACCAGTCTCCTGGAAGGGTGCAGGACCAATTTTCTGGGTCCACCCCCAGAGACTTATGGAACCAGAGAGGTTCCGGAATGCTCTAGTGGAAATACCTTTTGATCTTGATGATCGTTCACTCAATGACCTTGTTGCCTTCTGGGATAACTTGTTGGCTGAGGCTATCGACCGAACGGCTCCCAAGCGGTTGCTTCCAGAAAGCTGATGGCGGGGGTCACCGTGGTTCATGGAGGACCTCGGCCGAATGAAGCAGAATGGATGGCAGTTGAAGCGACGGTGGCATCGAACTCGTGCTGAAACTGACCGATTGCAGCATAAAGCTAGTTTAAGAGCGTATGCTGTTGCAATACAGGTAGCAAAGAAAGAGTTCTTTGCCACCCTTATTGCATCTGCGAAGTCACGTCTAGTGAAGCTGTTCAGGGTGGTGCAGGGGCTGGTCAGTCCGGCCTGTCTCCACTTGGAACTGGAATTTTCCAGTGCCCGTTGTGACATGTTTGCTGACTTTTTCACAGATAAAAATCACTCAGATTCACCACGATCTTGATGCTGCATTAATGACAGTGGATGAATCAGAGGTACAGGAAGCCCCGGCTTGTCAGTGGTTGTGGGATCAGAGTGTCGCACGCTGATGCGGCGGATGCTCTTGGGACAGTCTGGGCCACTTGTTGTGAATTAGATCCGTGACCGTCCTGGCTGGTGAAGGCCAGCTGGGAGACATTAGGGCCATTGCTGGCGGGGGTGATCAATACCTCCCTTAGGGAGGGAAGGGTGCCGAGTCATCTTAAAGAGGCGGTGGCATGGCCTCTACTCAAAAAGCCATTTCTGGCCAGCTATCAGCCAGTCTCTAACCTTCCCTTTTTAGGGAAGGTTATTGAACGGGCGGTGACCCAGTGGTTACAGGAGCACCTGGACTGGGTCATTTTTCTTGATCCCTTACAGTCTGGTTTTTGCCCTGGGTTTGGCACGGACACTGCACTTGTGGCCTTGGTTGATGACCTGTGCCATGAATTAGATCAAGGCAGATCCACAATTTTGATCTTACTGGATCTGTCGGCGGTGTTCGATACCGTTGACCACGAGTTGCTGGTGGTGAGGCTGCAGGACCGGGCCGGGGTGAATGGAAATGTTCTTGAATGGTTTCGCTCATTTCTGGCAGGGAGAACACAGCGGGTGGTTGTCAGGGAATGTACATCATCTCCCCAGAATCTTACATGTGGAGTCCCGCAGGGCTCTATTCTGTCCCCTCTCCTGTTCAACGTGTATATGCAATCTTTGGGTGAGGTCATGAGAGTTTTTGACATGTAATGCCATCAATATGCCGATGATACGCAGCTCTACCTCTCATTTTTGAGTGATCCAGGTCCGGCAGTCTCGGTGCTTACCCAGTGCTTGGCAGTTGTGGGTGACTGGATGAGGGTGAGCTGTCTGAAACTGAATCCTGACAAGATGGAGGTGATGTTGGTGGGGAGGGCTGAGGGGGTGGTGGCCCCCGTCATTGGCAGGATCCGCCCCCCTTTGTCCTCTCAAGTTTGTAGTCTGGGGTACTCCTTGACCCACAGCTTCACCTGGATTGCCAGGTGGAAACTGTGGTGAAGGGAGCATTTTGCCAATTACATCTGGTGCGATGGCTGCAGCCGTATGTCTCGGACTCAAATCGCGCCACCATCATCCATGCTTTCATTACCTCTTGATTGGACTACTGCAATGCGCTCTATGTGGGACTGCTCTTGACAACGGTCCGGAGGTTGCAGCCTGTGCAGAATGCAGCGGCCCATCTCCTTGAAAGGGACGGGCTGCCATGAGCACATTACACCTGTGCTCCATGCTCTGCACTGGCTGCCTATTATCCTCTGGGCCCAATTCAAGGTGCTGGTTATGACCTAAAAATCCCTAAATGACTTGGGTCCTGGTTACCCGTGAGACCTCCTCAGACCCTGGGTTCCTTTGTGGTCTTTGCGGTTGGCCGGGATGCCCAACTTGAAGTCCCCCAGGTATGCCAGGTGGTGATGGCACAAAGGGCGTTCTCAGTGGCCATGCCTTGGCTGTGGAATTAGCTCCCATTGGAGGCCTGCGTATCCCCAGACCTCCCCTCTTTCCGTAGATGCTGTAAATTCTGGCTGTTCCGCTGGGCCTTTGGGGAGGGTAGGTGGGGTGGGAGGGTTTTATTGTTTTATTGTCTGGAAGCTGTGTCTGTTTTAATTGTTTTGTAGTTTTAAAGTTGATTTTATTGTTATTGTTATTTTCATTTCATATTTAATTTATATCCCGCACTCTCCCACCCGAAGGCGGCTCGAGGTTGCTCACAACATAAAGCAAATATGTAAGAAACATTTAGTGCACAATGCACCAAATAATTCCAAAAATCATCAATACACAAATACAATCCCCTTATAATTCAGTTAATACAATTCTAATAACCCCAACACAAATGCAGTAATACATCAATATGTCACGCACCCCCCCATAATCCTCCCCAATAATACCAACTTCCAACCACTACCCTCCACTACTTTCAACCCTCCACCCTGCTGCCACCAGGGGGAGGCTCTCTCCCCACCCTCCTGTTCTCACCAGGAGGGAGGGTACCTTCACAAGCTAGGTATATATATTCCCCCTCCCACCACACACTGATAACTCCAGCCCTGTGTGCCAGACCCCGCCGAAGGGCACAGCCAAAGGACACGCCCCAAGTATGTGTGACGTACGCCGCTCCGAGCTGCCACTGTGCAGGAGGGAGTGGGTTAAAAATATTCATATAAATCAATAAATAAATATGCTGACGACATCCAACTTTACCTCTCCTTTTCAACTGACCCAGACCCGGCAGCCTCGTTACTTACCTGGTGTTTGGCAGCTGTGGGGGACTGGATGAGGGTGAACTGTCTGAAGCTGAATCCTGAAAAGACTGAGGTGATGCTGGTGGAAAAGACTGAGGGAGTGGTGGCTCCCATCATTGATGGGGTCTTCCCTCTGTTGTTTCCTCAGGTCTGTAGTCTGGGGGATTCTCCTGTATTCACAGCTCCGCCTGGATGTTCAGGTGGCAGCCATGGTAAAGGGGGCATTGTGCCAAATTACATCAGGTGCATTGGCCTTGGCAGTATGTCTCAGACACGAATCTGGCCATCATCATCCATGCTTTCATTACCTCAAGAATGGACTATTACAACACACTGTACGTGGGGCTACCCTTGGTGACAGTCCAGAGACAGCAGTTGCTCTCTTAACAGCATTAATTTATCCTGATTTCCATTTCTGTTATTAAAGCTTGAAATCATTACCCTTAATGTTTTAAAAAGATGTGTGTGCATTCTTTATTGACCAAGGGGTAGCAGGCATACTGTACAGAACTGTCTGTTCTGGCTATTTTCATCACAGAGGTGAAAGAAGGACAAAACGTATGGCCGTCCAACTTGAGAGAATTGAATGTCTGCCAAAAACACAAAGAAGAAACATAGGAAATCAAAGTTTGCTAACACAGCTGCAGAGCTTCCAATACTAAATGTTTAAAAACACTAGTCAGGCTCCTCAAAACATTGGCATTTAACAATTTATTCCATCTTTAGATACAATGCAATCATATTTCTAAGCTTCAACTGATGGTTTCATTGAGCTCCATAAATCCTCCACCATCGCAAGTGTATGATAGACTATATAAGGACTAAAGTCTTCTTCTTTTTAAAGAGAACTAAAATTCTCAAAACTTCAGCAAATTTTCAGTTTTAAGAAAACACCTGAACTAATCAGACTCACAAAAACTGGAAAGCTTGCCCGGGGGGTGGGGGGCGTGGAGGCAAAATGAAGTTGAAGTTGAAAAGCCAAAGGCATCCTGTAGAATTCTGCATTGTAACCACCATATTGAAGGTTAACTATGAGAATTGTTTGCATACAAATTAAAAGCAGACATTGAGCTTCTGGTAAATCTTCCTTTGGAGCGAGTCCAGACAGAAAAAAGTTAGAGATTCTCAATTTGTATTCTTAATTGTGTGATTATCTTTAGATATTGCAGTATATATTTCTGTGGAATATATATGTATATTAAGGATCTCTAACTTTTTTCTGTCTGTGTCTGATAATCCCCCTACCTCTTGATCAAACTACTATGCACTTAGCCATTACACCACAACCACCACCTGTGGAAATTATTGCCATGGGATATTGAGAAGGCAAATAACTAGGCAAAAAAATTAGCACTGGCTAAGTTAATGGGGGTTAGATCCATTGATGGCTCTTCGACGATTTGTTTGGGAAATTGAACCTCTGACTGCTGCGATCAGTAGGACAGGGGTAAGGAACATATTTTGGCCACATTGATAATTTGCAAATGACCTGGCGGGGGAGGGGGTCACATTATATAATTATATAATTATTTTGGAGAAAAGATAATTTCTTTATGGAAGGGTTTCCTTATAGCCAGCAAAGATGCAAAAGATTAGGGCTCTTCAGCTTAGAAAAAAGCTTTTTTTGGGTGGGGTGGATATGATCTATGTTTTAAAAATCCTGAAAGGTACTTAGAAAGTAAGTAGGGAGCTGCTAGTAATCATTTATCACAATGCTAGAATAGAGGATTCTTTCAAACGTGATGGTGGCCCGCTTTGCCAGTTTCCCCCACTTTGGCACGGAGGCCACCATCGCATATGAAAGCGTCTGGGAAGCGGCCACCAGCTCTTACCACAGAATATATCCCAATTGTCAGGATATATCCCAATTGGGGGGGGGGGGGGAGGGAGGAGGGGTTGTCCAGGCTGTGACGTGGGGAAATCCCTGAGTCACACTCTGGGCTAGCTACCGCCACGGTCGGGATCAGGCTGCCGGACCTGTAGTAAAATGGGCTTTTATGTCTGAAAGCCCGCTTTACTCACTGAGGTCTGGAGTGGTGGGGGAGGGGGACAGTGGTGAGGGTGGGTGAATGTACACATGCACATCCCAGGGATACACACGGATGTCACATTCGTGTGTCTCACTGATCCCAGGTTGTAAGGAGGAGGTGTACAATACAATACAAAGGAGGTTCATCTTTGACACGCACCTCTCTTTAAATCTTACATTGACTGTTGCCAAGGACAGGATGCTGCTGGGCTTGATGTTCTGATTCAGTACGGAACTTACATTCTTATTGACCTCTGAAGTTGGCTCACTTGATGCTTCTGCACTTTGAGCTGGGCTCGTGCCACTTTGTGGTATGGTGCTCCTGTTGCTGTTAGCTCTGGCCACACAGCTGTCAGATTTTATCTGCAAGGGAGGCATGGGGAGCAGAAATCTGCATGGAAACCCGATGAGCTGCCCATAGCACACACTTCTGTGAACAGTCAGGAGATTTGCCTCTTATGCAGTGGGAGGGGGAACTGAGTGCAGAGTCATCCAGGTCCTGCTCAGTGCTGACAGCAGCACTAAGCTGTACTCCTGCAGCCCCCAGCTCTAGAGAATCACAGAGAGAGACCTTGGATGGGTCTGTGTTCACTTTCATTCCCAATGCGACAGCATGGGTCCCTATTTCCCCCTGTTGCAGCTTCCAGGTACAGGGAAATTCTACCTCTAGAAAGCTGTAACCAGTGGTGCTCTCCCTTTCTGCTCACCAACCTCAGATGCTGGCATTCCGCACACTCCTTGCTTCCTGTGCCTGGTTACCTGTATATGAAGACTCCAGCTCTGCAAGCAGTGAGCTTGGAGGAGCAGAAGTGGGAGCAGAGCTCAGGGACGCTGTGCTGAGGGGGCCTAAAAGAAGAAATCAGGAACCTGCAGTGGTGGGGATGCACTGCCCCACTACTGGGGTCCTAAATGCTCATGGGTCCTGGGGTACCTGCCCTTCACCCCACTCACCTTGCCTCCCACTGCTCTGCTCCATATTTCACCCCAACTTCATAAGCCTTTCCTCTTGGCACACTGTGCTTGCCCTACTTCAGCTGGCGCTGAGAAGAGCCTTCTTCTGGCACATGGGACCACAGCACTTCTTCTAGGTTCCTGACTTCAGTGTTGCCCACCAGAGAGATCGTGGGCCATTTGCAATCAAGGAAGGTGGGTCACATTGAATGGGAGCCAGGAAGAATCACCAAGGGCTGGAGAGAAGTATCCTGTGAGCTGGAAGTGGATCGTGGGGTGGAGGTTCCCCACCTCTGGTGTAGAACATCAAGAAGAAAGGGGCTTGGGGGATGAAAAGGTTGGGAATGATAAGTTACATTGTCTATCTTCATTTTGATATTTCAAGCCTTGTTTGCAGCTTGGAAGAGATGGGAAGACAGACAACTGTAACCTCTTTTGAGCATTGTAATTGTATGATATAGTTGTAATTATATTGCTCACTAATGATTCTGAATAGAAGATACAAATACTATATTGAAAGCTAATGGCAAAAAAAATTCAGTTCAGATGATCCAGCTAAGGTTTTATGATTTTGCACTGACAGGCTAAGTCTTTAGTTAAAACCCAGCAGAATCAAAGTAAAGAATTTGGTGTACAGCTAGTGGTTGTTTTTTTAATTATTATTATTATTATTTTTTTTAAAAAAACATATACCAATAGCTCAGTATTAAGACCAGGCCTGTAGGTAAGGAGAGCATAACAAGGCACGGTCTCCTTGTGTAAACTCCCCTCTCCCTGGAAAAAATAAGATGTGTTCCAGGTTTTGTCCATCAGTTGTGTGAAAACAGACATGATAGTAGCCAGTCTTGTCCTATGTTGGCCCAGAAGTCACCTGCAGATGGATTCCATCACTACCAGATGTTGGCTCGTGTATGCCTTGGGGCGGGCTGCTGGCTGCTGGCTGCTACAGAATGTGTCCTCTGGAGCAGCTTGGAGATGCATCCTGAGCCAATGCCCATCCACTCAGGCCAATTTGGCCCATATGTCAACTAGGTCTCACCAAACCCCACTGTGATGTGAGGTTAGTAGGTCCCCATGTTCACCCTGACCCTGCTGAACAGCTGAGCATGGGGTCCTGGAGGAGTGTGCTTCAGTGCTAGTAGGCAGTGTTAATCCACTAGTCTAAATTTTTTTTTTGTAATTGATTACTCTTTTAAAAAGAATTTCACAATGAAAGAAATAAAATCTTCTCATTACAAGGGCCAGGTTGGAACCCTTGACCTACCAATTGCCTTTCTCCAGTTTGGTTACCAGAGGTATATAATGAATAAAAAGCAGCACTTTGTTCTTCAGCTACTTGAAGAACTCTGTATATTCTTGCAGAGGCACCTTGTGTCTGTTTCCATGTCCTGCTCTTCTCCTGTCTTGAGATATTTTGGGGGTGGAGTCCAGTGGCAGTGGCACCTGCAATCTAAAGCTGATGCTGCTTAATGCGAGGTCAGTAGCAAACAAAACATTAGCTGTCTTTGATCTTATTCAGGGTGAGGCCGCTGACCTCACATGCATTACAGAGACCTGGCTGGATGAGGCATTTGGACCTATATTGTCCCAGATGGTGCCAGCCAGGTACTCAGTGCAGCATCAGCCTAGGATTGGGGGCTGGGGGTGGTGGTGTGGTGGTGATCTGCAAGGGGTGGTGGTGTGCCGGTGATCTGTAAGGACACCATTTTCCTTCAAACGGTATCCAGTGCCCGACTCTTCCAATTTTGAGTGTGTCCACCTTCTGTTAGCATTGGCTGGGGATAGATAGGGGATTCTGCTGGTGTACTGACCATCCCACTGTGCAGCAGACTCTCTGACCAAGCTGGCTGAGTTGGTCTCAGAGGTGGTCTTGAGGTCACCCAGACTTATAGTCTAGGGTGACTTCAACATACAAGCTGGGGACCAACCATTTGGAGCCAGGTTGGGACATCATGACCTCCAATGCCATGACAACCATGGGTCTGCCCCAGATCATATCTGACCCAAAGCATGAGGTGGAACACATGTTGGATTTGATGTTTTGCATCTGCCTGGAGACAGGAGTTTCCAATTTATTGGGGGTGTTGTTATAACACCGTTGTCATGGTCGGACCATTACCTTTTGAAGGCCCGGATTCCCACCCTCTTATGCCCCCATCAGGGTGGTGGACCAGTTAGATTGGTCCACCCCTGGGGACTTGTGGAGCCATTGGTTTCCAGAACTCTCTGAGGGATATATCCACTGACCTTGACAGCTACTCTGTTGATGACCTGGTCGTTTTATGAAATGACATCTTGACTAGGGCTATTGACACAGTTGCACCCAGGTGTCCATTCCCATCGCTGCAATAGCATAGGTCCCCCTGGTATACAGAGGACCTGAGGCGGTTGATGTAGGAGGGTAGGTGGTTAAAGAGTAGGATACGGAAGTTGACCCACTGCTGCATAGATCTTTTTAAAAGAACTATGCTGTGTCTCTGGTGATGGCCAAGAAAACTTTCATTTCTACTATTATAGCATCTGCAAAGTCTTGTACTGCAGAGCTTTTTTGGGTGATGAACAGCCTGGTTAATCCGGTTTGTCTTCTCCATGACCCTGAGTCATCTGTCACCCGCTATGATGCTTTTATTAATTACTTTGTAGATAAAATGACTTGTATTCACCACAATGTGGGTGCTGCTACTTTGACTGCAAAGTCAGACCATTTTTATGTAGTGTCACCCACTGATGCAAGGATGTGCTTGGAGCAGTGTGGGCAACCAATTGTGAATTAGATCCTTGCTCGTCCTGGCTGGTGAAAGCTTGCTACTAGACATTTGGAATTTTGCTGAATGGGGAGTCAACACCGCCCTTTGGGAGGGTAGGTTGTCATATGCCCTTAAGATTGCAGTGGTCCAGACCCTGCGTAAGAAACCATCTTTGGATGCTGACTCCCTGGCCAGCTATTGCCTTGTCTCAAACCTTCCCTTTTTAGGGAAGGTTAGTTATTGACGGGGTGGTTGCCCAACAGCTTCATGCTTATTTTTATACTTTCAGATTCCTGAACCCATTTAATTCAGGTTTTTATCTGGAGCATAGCATGGAGACTGCACTTGCGGCCTTGGTCGACGATCTACGGCTGGTGACTGACAAAGGGAATTGTATCCTCTTGATAACATTAGATATTTCAGCAGTTTTTGATACAGTTGATCATGAGGTCTTGTTGACAAGTCTGTGGGACCTGGCAGGGGTGCACAGGACTTCTCTTCAGTGGTTCCATACATTCCTGTTGGGGAGAACCCAGCGGGTTGTGATGGGAGCTCATCGTGCCCTCAGGACCTCCCTTGTGGTGTCCTGCAGTGTTCCATCTTGTCTCCCCTCTTGTTCAATGTGTATCTGAAGCCTCTGGGTGAGATCATCCGTAGATTTGAAGTGAGGTGCCATCAGTATGCTGATGACACCCAGCTCTACTTCTCTTTTTTTATCTGACCCAGGTCCTGCAGTCTTGGTGTTTTCCCAGTGCCTGGCAGCTGTTGGGAACTGGATAAGGGTAAGCCAATTGAAGATGAATCCAGACAAGGCTGAAGTGATGATGGTTGGTTGATCTTGTGACTTGGAAGATATTTGGACCCCTGTGATTGAGGGGGTCTGGCCCCTTCTAGTTACTAAGGTTCACAGCCTTGGTGTGCTTTGGACCCTCTGCTAGTCTGCTGTGCCTGGATTTTCAGGTAGTGGCCGGGGCCAGAAGTGCATTTAATCAACTACATGCTTTCATCATCTCGAGGCGAGACTACTGCAATGCATAATAAATAAATACATAAATGACTTGGGCTCCACATATCTGAAAGACTGCCTTTCCTTCCATGTTCCATTGCTGCCCTGGCCCAACTCCCCATGCTCCCTGTCTGGAAGCACCCTCTTGCGGGCACCACCAGTCAAGTTTTCAATGCACAAGGGCCCACAGAGAGGCATTCTTGGTTGCCGCACCTCATTCTTTGGAACTCCCTTCCCCTGGAGGTCCACCAGAGCCCGAACTTGTGCATATTCCAGAGGTTAGTGTAAAACATTTTGTTTGGGAGAGCTTTCGGCAGGCAGGGATAGAGATTATGTGTGTGTGTGTGGAGGGGGGGGCAAAGTATTTTGCGATGGAGGATAGGGATTTTTAGAGTTTTTTTTTATATTTTTACAATTTTGTGTTTCTGCTTTTGTAAACTGCCCTGAACCTTCAGGGAAGAGCAGGGTATAGATTTTGACAAACAAACAAATATTCCCTGATGAAGCTGCATAGCTGTTTTAAACGCCAGCATTACAGCAATAGCATTGTGGCTGGGTACCTAGGGTTGGTACCCGTCATGCTAGGACCAACCATGCTAGGTAGCATCTGCCCTTTAATCTTCTGTCCTCTGTGTTACATTCTTTTAAAAAACTGCTGGAAGTCTTGTAAAATCCAGGCTACTCCAACGTCTCTGAAAGCCCTGTAAAATCTGGTACATTTGAGAGCTATGTCCTTTGTATTTCCTTTCTCTTACTTTCAAAAACACAGAAGAAAGTCCTGCAACACAAAACTGCTGAAAGTCATGAAAAATCAAGGATAGATATGTGTTATATAGTATTTTCTACCCTAGCTGATTATGCAGGCCTTGATCAGTGGCTGCTACCCATTAGTCTCAGTCACCCAAAGATAACTCAGAATACCAGTAGAGTGTAATATCCTAAAACTTAGCACTTATTTTTGAGGTATTGCTCTACCATTGGTATACTTCCATCATGTCACATTGTGTTATATAGAGTTACAATGAGAAGAAACTTAACAGGATGTGACACTTTGTAAGTGATGCACTGACATGTTTAATTTAAAGACTACATTCTTGTTGGAAACAGACACCTGCAATTAATTCAGATATTGGGAATTCAAAATGAAACTCATGATTAAAGCCAGAAGGGACTTAAGATGCATATTAAGCTCATGTACTGGTGAACACCTCTGTTTACTAAACAGATCAGTTACAGTACATTTGGTCAATTTAGCCTTATGACTCATTTATGAATATCATTGTGGGCCTCCAAATATTATAGATACAATCTGTCTATGAAAAAATCAAACCTTTCCGTTTTTTCAAATTCTTACCTCCTGGCTATGTAAGTAAGAACTTAAAGGGTAACGTTTAACAAAAAGGAAGACTTTTTGCCTTCTGTCTTGTTACTGTTCTTACTAATGGTCTTCTAGTACATTTGGAAAAGGTGCAGAGAAGGGCAACAAGGGGTACTCACAGGGGATGGTCAGCTGTTCCCCTGCCTGGGGATGGAGGAGGGATGAGGCCGTGGTGATTCAGGAGGGGCCTCCCAATACGAGGTCCAGGAGTAAACAAGAAATATCAACATATCCATAGCTGATGTGCCTTCATCACCTGCAATACAAGTATCCCTGGCCCCTGACAGCGATGTTACATTTAACTGAACATCAACAGTTAATTGTGGTAACATTTTCTTTTTTCTAATGGGTGAGTCAGTGTGTGTCCATCAAACATTCCTATTTTAGGAGGGGTCCCACATGAGCATTTTGTAGGACTTCCCATGATTTGGTACTGTGGTCATTCATTTGTTTATTTTGTGTCCATCTCATACCCCATAGACCAATAATGACCATTTGTGGGCTCAAGCCCTTGTACTGTGGATAATGCTAGGGCAAGGGCATTGGTGTTACACAGTTTCTCCACCAGGCAACTCTGGAGGAGATGGATCAACATCTGCACTTCACCACAGTTTGTATTCTGGGCCTGGTTGAGAAATCCTCATTTCTGAGATTTTTTTTGCAGCAGCCAACACTTGTGAAAGGCAGTTCAGGCATTGACAAATTATCCATGGTTCTTCTGATCCCGGTGGAAGTGTTTGCACTGCTTGTGTAGTCCCATCTAGGCAGTTGTAGGCATTGCTGCACTGTGGTGTGTATATCTGACTCCTTTCTAAACAGTTGTATAGAGCCATCGCTGCAGACAATACCATCTTTGACAGCATTGTATGGGGCAATTTGATTCTGTTGTGATGTTTCTGCTAGAAATACCACATTTACTGATAATGCTTCTAGCAATAATGCAATAGAACAGGATATATTTCAGTGCTGTACACTGGGCACAGACCTGTTGTAGCAGGGTGGCACACCTCTGGGATAAGTCCTGGCTGGATTAGGTCCAATGCAGTCACTCTGCTCAGGGAATTTACTATTATTAGTCAAGTGCTGCCAACATAAGTCCCGAGAAGGGCAAGGCATGTTTTATTCTATACTTACCCACCCCCAGGGGGTTAAGTGCCGCTGATACAAGCCCTGTGAAGGGGAAGGCATTTTTCTACTCAATATGGTTATGTACGCTTTTTATGATTTGGGTTTAATTTATTTAATCCCATCTTTTCTGTTAGCTTTTTATTTTATGTACTTTATCTGTTTTTGTAATTGACATTTAGGAGGCGAAAGTTTATATCTTTAGGCCATGCAGAGTTGATACGTCTTTTTCTTGCGACTCCTTTGGTCTAGTTTTGTTTTGATCTGTATTTTGTATTCTATTTGTTATGATCTATGGTCTAGACAAATTATAGCTTACTTAATTACTATTATTAATTATTATTATTTATTTATCTATTTCTGTTCCACCCCTCCTGCCTCAGACAGCTCGGGGCAGCTTACATAAAACAATAAAATTCCATAATAAAATTCAATAATACAACAATACATTGAAACCATTTAAAACAAACAAAAACCCACCATAACCCCATACCCCTCATAAATTCAACCCATCACCGATCCCTCTCCCTTTCCGTCCCTACCCATCCCCTCCTCCAACTCTCTCAGTCTTTATAATGAGAGGTAATATACCATTAACTCTCACAGTCTTTATTATAAGCCTTGTAAACACTCCCCACTGTATGCTATCCCCATAGCCAAGCATTCCCTAGCTTTCACAAAGTCTCTGAGCCAGGCTTTCCACAGCTCTAGCTGTACTCGCTGACTCTCTGGTTCAGGTTCAGGCCCAGACTAGGGTGGCCAGATATGCAAATTTTAGGGGACACTTGAGAAATACAGGTTACAGGGCTGCAATAGAGCCAGTGCAGCCCTGCAATCTGTATATTTCATGTGTCTTCTAAAATTTGCATGTCTAGCCACCCTAGCCCAGGCTGTAAAGGCCTCGGAACAGAGCTATCAGCCCTCCTCTGCCTTCCCCAAGATCGTTTCTGTTTAGCAGCCTTCTTCTGCTCTTTCTCGCAGCTCTGAGTTTGCCTTAGGCTTCTCAGCCCTGGACTAACTACAGACATGCCCAAACCTCAGTCAGGTGCTGTCCTGTCTCCAGTGTAGCACTGGCAACCCTGGTAGCACTGTAAATGGCCCCTGCTATCTGTTTTAAAGGGCCAGTGGCCTACAGGGGCTTTGCTCTGTTACACCTCTCCCCATTCTTTTGCTTTTGGGTCTTCCGCCGGTAGCCCTTTCAAAACCAAAAATATAAGCATATCCCGATACCAAATCACCATTCCCATATGCTTTTACATCTTCACATACTTACATTACCCCATAGCTCAAACATGTTCACAAAGTTCAAGTCCCAGAGTGTCTCAGTTCTCCATCCACACAGTTTCTCAGTCCAAGAAAACAAGTCGAGTCTCTCCAACTCACCCGTTATCCAGGCACTTAAATTGATTTTCAGTTGTCAGTGGCTCTCTCTCTGATAGCACGCAGCCATCATTCTGGCCTCCTCCAACTCTTACAGCCAGCCTGGTCCACCAGTTGTCTCTTGATTATTGGGGCTCTCAACTCTGTCGTCTGTTACTTCGTTGGGCTCTCAACCCTGTGTCCTTTTCACTGGGTTCTCAGCCCTGTGTTCTTTAGTTAAGAACAAAAGAAGTGCCATACTGAGTCAGATCCATGGTCCAGTAAGCCCAGCATCCTGTCTCCGACAGTGGCCAGGTTTGGTTGCATGGGAGAAGTATCAGCAGTCACAATGGGCAATCCATCCCCTGTTGATCACTCCCTGCTCCTGATGGTAAGAAGTTCCCATCTCATAGTCTACTTGGCTAATAGCCTTTAATGGGCTTATTCTCCAAGAGCTTATCCAGTCCTTTTTTAAACGCAGCTATATTACTGGCCCTGACAACTTCCTCTGACAACAAATTCCAGAGTTTAACTGTGCGTTGAGTGAAACAACACTTCCTTTTGTTTTAAATCTGCCACCAGTTAGTTTCATGGAGCACTCCCTAGTTTAGTACTCCTTGAGAGAGTAAATCAACATTCCCTATCTACTCGTTCTACGATTCCACAGTTCCATAGTTAGGGTAGCCTCTCCACAACTGACCCACAAGTCTCTCAGCCTTTGATTCTCACATAGGGCCCAGGAATAGCCCCCTGACTCTCTTTTAGTCTGTGCCCGTTATCTCTTGTGTTGCTGGAGCTCTCAGCCATGTTCCCTATTTGGGCTCTCAGCCCTGTGGGGCCCAGGATTAGTCCCCTGACTTTGCTCCTCTCTGGGCGCCAGCTATTCTCTGGCTGCTCCTCGCTGGCTCACAGGTGTGCCATTGGTTCTCTGCAGCTTCCACAACCCTGCCTGGCTGCTTGTATGTTTTCTGCCTCGCGTATCAATTTTGCAGCCACCTGGCTGCTCTGTCCTTCCCAGCCACTCCGGTTTTGTCTATTTCACTTAGTGGCTCTCACTCTCATGGACTCTCACCTCTTTATTCAACAGCTCTGAGCTGCTTTTCCCTGGTCCCCTGATCTCAAAGGCTTCTCAGGAATCTCTCCTGCCAACCCACAAACCTTGGATAATCTAGGCTTGCCTTGATGATATGCAGGTATTTTACCCTCCTCCAAGTGTTTGCACCTGCTTTCCACCATGGTCTGTTGGGCTGTCACTTATTTAAAGAGCTACCAGGGCCATCTCATAAAGGGCCCACAGGTGTTTTCAAGCTTGGGCAGGATGAGTCCCGTTCACTCCGCCACACCTATATTTTGGATATTTTACAGCTGTGTCTGTAAAGCATGAAATCTTGTATCCTATTAAACAAACATCAAGAGGAGAAATAATGCTATTCTAATTTTTTTTCAATAATTGAGCCCCACGTAACTATCAATAGCATTATGATTATCAGATTAAAATAAAGAGGAATACTTGTTTACAATAAGTCATGACAAAAAATAATACATGTCCACTAGCCTTAGACAGGCTTTATATTAATGGTGAGCCTTTTGCTGCAGAAGTGGTAAATATGACCTATTTAAAATGTGTCCAGTATATTCAGTGAATATACTTCACCCTTTGAAAACTTGTTGAGCAACCAAGGGTATGTTTGCAATTGGAGCTGCAGTTAGGCCAGCAGTTCTTGTAACTCCGGTGGGGGTCTAGTAAAGGGAAGGGAATGTTTGGTATTTTTGGATTGGATCAATGGAACTGGAACTGTAGCATTTATTATTATTATTATTAACAAACTTTTATATAGCGCCAAAGTAATAAAACAGACACGGTCCCTGCCCCTAGGGCTTACAATCTGAGAGACAGGAGCTGGGGGAGAGATTTAGGAAGGGGAACAGAGGGAGAGACAAGGGGTCTAACATTCATGAAGATGCGAGGTCTCAAGTGCACGTAATTGGCTTGGTTACGATGAGAATGACAGCAGGCAGGTCCATGTTGCAAGGATAAGGGTAAACCGATCGTAGGTATAGGAATAGTGGCTCAGCAGGATAAAGAGTCAAACAGAGCAGAGCGAAAGAGGTGAGTTTTAAGGAGAGATTTGAAGGTATAAAGGGAGGGTGCAAGGCGGATGTGGACAGGGAGGGAGTTCCAGGCATGGGGGGCAGCAAGTGAAAAGGGACGAAGGTGCTTAGGGGAGCAGGGAAGGCGTGGAAGGGTGAGAGAAGGGACAGAGGAGGAGCTAAGTGCACGGGCTGGAGTATGGAGGGCGATAAGTGCAGAGAGGTAGGGGGGAGCAAGGTTGTGAAGAGCTTTATAGGTGAAGACTAGGAGCTTGTGCAGGATTCATTCAGGAAGGGGAAGCCAGTGAAGCAAAGAGAGGAGGGGCTGCACATGGTCGAAGCGACTGGCGAGGTAGATGACCCTGGCAGCAGAGTTTTGGACAGAGATGAGGGGAGAAAGGTGAGACCGGGGAAGGCCAGTGAGAAGGAGGTTACAGTAATCGAGGCGAGAGATGACCAGAGCATGAACAAGAGTTTTGGCAGACGAGACAGAGAGAATAGGGCGAATCTTAGCAATGTTATGGAGGGAGAAGCGACAGGATTTAGCAACAGAGTCAATGTAGGGTTTAAAAGAAAGGGGTGAGTCAAAGATGAAGCCTAGGCTACGGGCTTGGGGGACAGGCAGGATGGTGACTCCATCAATAGTTATTGAAGGAGAGGAAGGATGAGGGGGGAAGATAAGGAGTTCAGTTTTACCCATGTTGAGTTTGAGTTGACGTTGAGACATCCAGGTAGAGATGTCAGAGAGAGAGCATCTCATTAGGAGATGAAACTATGGAGACAGTTTCATCATTGATGGCAGTAGTCCCCTCCTTAGTGCCATGAGGAGCAGTGGTCCTGGGAAGAGGAGAGAGGGAGGTTGGGGACAGTTCCTTGGGTAGCCCCTCCTTTGTTTGGTTCAGGGGTTATATTTAGTGCCCTGGGCAGTAGGGGTGACAAGGTTCACTCCCTCCAAACCGAGACTAATTTTAGTAAACAGTTGCAGTCTTTAGCAATCCATATCTGACCTGACTGCCAATAGCTTTCTGGGCACAATGCAAGTGTTGGTTTTGTTGACTTATAAAGACCTAAATGACTTCGGCATCCAGATATCTGAAAGATTGCCGCTTCCTATATGTCCTGTCAATGCCTCTGAGGTTGCCTGGGAGTGCCCTCTTGTGGGTACCATCTGCCTGAGACGTTTTCACAACAAAGGCACGCAGAGAGGCATTCTTGGTGGCTGCCCCGCAATTATGGAACTTCCTTCCCTTGGAGATTTGCCTAAGCCTGAGCCAGCTCATCTTCTGGAAGAGATGTAAGACCTTTTTGTTTGGTCAGGTGTTTGGCAGGCAAGGATAGTGGTGGGTGGGTGGGGGGGTTAGGAAAAAAACTGATTGGGGGTAGGGGATTTTTAAAGCTGTTTTTAATGTTTTTAAATTTTGGAAGCCGCCCTGAGCCTATTTGGGAAGGGTGGGGGTAAACATTGGAATAAATAAATAAGTAAACAAACAAACATCTGTGTCCTGTGACTCCTATCAATCTGGTAACAAAGTCATCTTTCAGGTTCTCTGTACACACACATAGAATTCAAATTAATATTAGGGGATAGGATTCTTTATGGGGCTTGCTGCTTATAGCTAAAAAATTATGGGTTCCCCTTCTTTTTAAAAAAAGAGCAATCCTGGCTGACTTTTGTTTCATGACCTTACAATTCAAAGTCATATAGAAGTGAGGGGAAGTGAAAAGTAAAGTGAAGTACAACTTCCATACTGGAGAGATAAAGGAGTTGGTCTGGCCATGAGTTATCTATATTAAGGAACAATTAAATAAAGGAAGCATAGAATCACGATGTCTGTGGAACCTATAAGTAGACTTTACTGGCCAGAGATATGTTCCAAACTCTGGGTGTTTTCAGACATGACGCTAACCCCAGTTTAACCACACTTGAACATTTCTTATACATGTTGCAGGGCTGTATTGGTGCCTTATGCAGCCCTGCAACATGCATAAGAAGTGTTTAAGTGTGGTTAAACTGGGGTTAGCGTCATGTCTGAAAACACCCTCTTTCTTTTAAAATGCACTAAACGGATCAAAGAAACAAAGAGGCATTACAAAATGAAAGTGAGAAAATTATTTTATCATGAGCAGCGCTGCCAAGATCTGCCCTCACTGAGTTTGAGTCTTCCTTCTTGCTTTCAAAAATGCTGGAAAAAATGATTTCCCTTGCTTTTGAAATGTATACAGTCTTTTTCTAGTATAGTTCTTATGTGGATAGCCTGTTTGATGTCCACTAACTTGTGGATTATTCATTTCCCCTGATCCTGAAATTTCTGGGGATTGTTTTGTTAGGCAAGTGTTTCTCTTGTTTAGGCTAGACCACATCTGTCAATTGCTACCAATGGTTTGACTTCTGAAGTTAGAAAACCCAGTATAATAGCCATTAGCCATAGTTCATGGAGGTGGGGGCAATGGAGAGAGGAGGGGGAGTTTGGTCTCTAACAGTTTGGCAGTCCTGAAAGACATGCCTATAGTGAACAAACAACAAAGAATGTAATTCGGAGCCATAATAAACTATAAAAAGTGACCATAACCACAGTGCGCTTTCATTAATTAAGGCACTTATAATATCAGCTAATTATGTGAACCACCTTCTCTGCCCCTAGATTTCTGTAACTGGTTCTCTCTAATAGGATCTTTATAATGCTGACCATGTGGCTTTAGAGCAACACCAGAATGCTAATCTATTCCCCAGTGCTGCCCAAAGGCATTACATGGGCTCTGACATAGATCCAAGATTGGTGGCACCCTAATTCAAATACAAACAAGAAATAGGGCTGATCAGGTGGCAAAATGACAACAGCACAATGAGCTGCTGGGGGAACCGGCAAATGATCAGGCAACATTTCAAATGTAATTGGTCTCTGGGGAAGGAGGAAGTAGCTCCTGTGGACCACTTTTTCAGAGCCCTTTACACCTTCCTAGCTGCAGGAAAAGTGCAACCACTGAAAGCGAATGAGAGGTGGGGATGGTTTGTAGTGACAGTAATAAAAAATGGTAACCTGTAAAACTGAAGAAGTGGATAGTAATAGCCTATTACTAGCCAGGAGGATCAAAGGAAATAATATTTGGACTGGTTAGCAGAGGATTAAGTCCTGTTGCCTAATTAACAGATACAGCTAATTGCCTATGTAAAATTAAATTAGCATGAGGACTTAGTATACTAATATACCTTAAAAATTGGTAAGCAAAGATAGACATTTCTGAATTTATAGTTCTGAGGAGCTTTAATGCAAGGAGCTTGCACAGAAGATAGAAATTTCTGAATTTATAGTTTTGAGGAGCTTGTAAAGTCAGAAGTGTGTGATTCTTTTGAAAATACTGGGAGGTTTACATGTGTATTGAATATTCTATTAGCACTTTGCACTTTATGTAACATTATTCATTCATAGAACTCAAAGTGCTCTACAATGGAATATTATTATTCCCATTTTACAAATGGGGGCAACAAGCACAGAGAAGCTTTGCAGTTTGACCAAAGTTACTCAGTTTAAACAAATCCACAAAAGTAGAGCAAACCATTGTGTGACTAAGCCCATGGAACAAAGGAAGTGTATTGCCCAGTGGGAGGGAGAGTCACAGATATCTTACCCACGAAGTGAGAAAGGAAGGGAAGCCTATTAGCATAGAAGCTATGTTTGCACCGAAGCGGATGAAAAAAAAGCTAAGAGCTTTAAAAAAGGGAGAGAACTAAAATAGAAATCTGTATACCCTAATGCCATTTACAAGGAGAAACCCAACTCTGGGTGTTTTCAGATAAGTGTCTCCCCACACATTACTCACACAGTACCTACTGTGCTTGTGTAAAAACTAGTGCTGAAACTTGGTCCTCAGTTTTCCTCAGAAAATACCGAGGTCCTCGACTTGATTTTCTGAGTTCTGAAGTTTTGAGGAATGGCCCCCCAAAATTTGGAACTCAGAAAATTCTTGGCCGAGTGCAGAGAAGGGGGATGGAGGCTGACGCTAGCCCCCTGCTCCCCCTTCTCTGGCCCCTGCCTGCCACAGAGAGAATAGGCCAGTGGGGGCCTAGAGAGGGCTGAGGGCTAGAGTAATCACCCTCTGGAGGGGCTCCAGCAATGTATGGCTTCCTCCAGACTGGGTAAGTTTTAAGAAAGGGGGAAAAAAGCTGGGCATGCTCAGAAGGGCCTACCGGCTCAGATCTTTCCAAGATGGCACTGGCAGCATCAGCATGCTGTAGGTGCCTTCTTGGAAAGGTCTGAGCATATGGCCCTTCTCATCATGGCCAGGTTTCCTCCCTCCTTTTAAAAACTTACTTGGCCCAGAGGAAGCCACACATCACTAGAACCCCTCTGGAGGATGAGTACTCTATGCCTCAGCCCCTGCTAGGCCCCCACCCTCTCTTACCTGACCCATTCCACCACCCCTAGGCTCCCTCTGGCCCCCTCCTGGGCTCCTGCCCTCAGAATCCCCAAGTATTCGATGAGGGTCCTCAGACTGGCCCAAACACTTGGAAACAGTCCTTGGACACTTGAAGAATATTCGCAAACCATTTTGTTAATATTTGGTGCAGCGCAAGTGAAAACCCCAATGGTAACCAATGATTACCCAGTGAATATTGAGTGGGTACTGGGTGGGTACTAGTGTCAGGGGCCTCCATGGGCACTGGATGGGGGATTCGCATCTCCGGTGCCCTGCAGCACTGGCAAGGGGGTTCCCTGCCGAGGGTCTTACCTCCCCCGAGGGTCACTTCACCTCGGGCTCCAGCTGCCCCAGAGGTGGATGCAGACGGTGTGGCTGGGAAGTCGTCAGCCCCCATTGGCACGAGGGACTGTGGGTGCATCGGTGTGGCTGCGCCGGCCCTGCCCCCATGCTTGTGACACTCATCAAGAGACACACTGCAGCTGGCGGCCCTGCCCAGATGCTCAGAGCATCTGCGGGTGCATGCACAAGGAATATAACACAGGGTTAGCTCTAGAAACACTGCTGGTGATCAGAGTATGTTCCCTGTGAGACTGGCCCCTCTGTGACTTCTAAAACATGAGTTGTGACTTGAGCATTGAAAAGGTGTGTGTGTGTGTCATATAGAGAAGTACTCTTGTGGTGGCTGATAATGTGTTCTGATCCTCCTGGGACTCATACCTTCATGCTAGTCCTGACCCTGTTCTACCCCTCTTCCCTTGGGACCCTACCCCCTTCATCCCTCACAACAAAAATACCCCTACCCCCCCTACAGTGTAAGTGTGTGCGTGCATGCACTGTGATTGGAGGGCCTTGTCCTGTAGCCACTTCCCTGTGATGAGCTTCAGCTGGGCAATAGTCCATTAGCCACTATAAGACCCCGAGGGAATCCTAAGGCTACTTCCCACACATTGGTGACTGGTGCAAGTGTGCAAGAGTGTGGGGAGTTCTTGCCCGATTCTCTTATCCTTTCCGCAGGACCTTGCAACTAGGTGGGTGATGTGCTTGTCTCTGAAAACACCCTCTGATAGAGTGATGGACTTTGGACTTGAGGTGCTTTTAGACGTTGTACCAGGCTCGTGAATTTAAATAGTCCATCATTAGAAAATTTGCATGGGTGGTGTTTAGACATGCTACTACCACCAATGAAAACCACTGCTCACGCATTCTTTATACACCACATTGGTAAAACCTCAATATTGAGGCTTTACCAATGTGGTTTCAAAGGAATGTGTGAGCAATGGTTTTCAATGGCGGTGGTGCTTCTAAATACTGCCCATGCAACTTTCTAATGGTGGATTATTTAAATTTATGAGCTCAGTGCAATGTCTAAAAATGGGCTAACACAAACTAAGATTGATCTATTAAGAAAGGGACTTTTCAAGTGACTTAGATTCATGTTGTTTTAACCTTTTGTTTTAAGTAAGAAACCTTACTTTAACTACCACCAATATGTTGATGACACCCAACTTTTCCTCTTTTTTTCAACCGACCCAGATCCTGCCATCTTGGTGCTGTTCCAATGTTTGGAGACTGTGGCAGATTGGTTATGGCAGAGCAGACTGAAGCTCAATCCTGATAAGATGGAGGTGATGGCAGTGGGTATGAGGGAGGTGTCAGCTCCCCTCATAGAGGGGGTCCACCCTCCCGTAGCCCAACAGGTTCAGAGTCTGGGGGTATTGTTGGACCCAGATCTCCGCCTAGATCAGCAGGTGGAGGTGGTGGCCAAGGCTGCTTTCCGCCAGCTGTATCTGGTGTGGAGGCAGCGTCCATATATTTCCAGACCTGACCTGGCCACCCTCATCCATGCCTTCATTACCTCGAGGCTAGACTCTACGTTGGGCTTCCCTTGATGCTGGTTCGGAGGCTGCAGCTGGTGCAGAACACTGCAGCTTGTCTCCCGACGGATATGGCCCGACGGGAACACATCACCCCCATGCTCTGTGTGCTGCACTGGCTGCCTATAGCGTACTGACCCAGATTCAAGATGTTGGTTTTGGTGTATAAAGCCCTACATGGTCTTGGCCCCTCATACCTCAGGGACCGCCTCACCCTTCGCATCCCAGAGCGTCCCCTTCGGTCCTCCGCGGGCACCTTCCTGGAGGTCCCCCGTGTAAAGGGGGGGGCACAATGGAGAGGGCGTTCTTGGTGGCCGGGCCACGACTATGGAATTCCCTCCCGGAGGAAGCTCATCTGGCCCCGAGTCTGTTGGCCTTCCACCGGGCTTGTAAAACCTGGCTGTTCTCCCAAGCCTTCGGAGGAGGGGATGGGGTAAAAGGTTTGGGGCGGGTAGTGGGGTTTTTTAGGTGGGTTTTTAAATGTTTTTATTTGTTGTGTTTTACTGTTTTATTTACTGCTTTTATGTTGTACGCCACCCCGAGATGCCATGGGCATGAGGGGGCGGCTAATAAATATAAATAAATAAAATAACCTTCTGTAACTCAATTCCAAATCTTCTTCATTTACTTTGCATTAAGTTTTTTAGAATAAAGATTCCTTTTTCATTCAAGGTGGTGTATGTTCATTGTTGGAACTGGTTACAGGATTCTAAGTTAAGAATATAAGAACATAAGAAGTGCCATACTGGGTCAGACCAATGGTCCATCTAGCCCAGCATTGTGTCTACAACAGTGGCCAATCACGGTGGCTTGGGAGAAGCACCCAACTGGTCACAATGGGGGATCCATTCCCTGTTGTTTTCCCCCAGCTCCCATCATGTTCCCTGATCCTGTTTGGCTAATAGCTGCCAATGGACCTATCTTCCAGAAACTTGTCCAAACTTCTTTTCAACTCAGCTATAGTACTGGCCCTTATGAAAGCCTCTGGCAGTAGATTCCACAACGCAAGTATACGCTGAGTGAAAAAATATTTTCTTCTATTTGTTTTAAACTTGCCACCCATGAGTTTCATGGAGTGTTCCCTAGTTCTAGTACTAGCTGAGAGGGTAAATAACTGCTCCTTGTTTATTAGTTCCACACCACTCATGATTTTATAGACCTCTATCATATCTCCTCTCAGTCGTCTCTTCTCCAAGCTGAAGAGGCCCAACCTACCAAGCCTCTCCTCATACGGGAGCCCTTCCATGCCCTTGATCATTTTTGTTGCCCTTCTCTGTACCTTTTCTAGTTCAGCTATGTCTTTTTTGAGATGGGGCGACCAGAACTGCACACAATATTCGAGGTGCGGTCGCACCATTGATTTGTATAGAGGCATTATGACCTCCTCAGTTTTATTCTCTATCCCCTTCCGAATAATTCCTAACATTCTGTTTGCTTTTTTGACTGCTGCTGCGCACTGCGCTGTGGATTTCATTGTATTGTCCACAACCACCCCCAGATCCTTTTCCTGAGTGGTAACTCCTAGCTTAGTACCCAGCATTGTGTACGCATAGTTTGGATTATTTTTCCCTACGTGCATCACTTTGCACTTGTCCACATTAAATCTCATTTGCCATTTAGATGCCCAGGCACCCAGTGTCGTAAGATCCTGTTGCAGTTCCTCACAGTCTGCTCGTGTTTTAACTACCTTGAATAACTTGGTGTCGTCTGCAAATTTGATCACCTCACTCTTAACACCCTTTTCCAAATCATTAATGAATACATTAAACAGCACCGGTCCCAATACAGATCCCTGAGGCACACCACTTTTTACATCTCTCCATTGTGAAAACTGACCATTTAGTCCTACCCTTTGCTTTCTATCTTTTAACCAGTTTCTGATCCATAGTAAGACACTACCTCCTATCCCATGACTTTTTAATTTTCTCAAGAGTCTCTCATGAGGGACCTTATCAAATGCTTTCTGGAAATCCAGGTACACTATATCTACTGGGTCTCCCTTGTCCACATGCTTATTTACACCCTCAAAGAATTCCAACAGGTTAGTGAGGCATGACTTACCTTTACTAAATCCATGTTGTCTGTTCCCCATTAAACCATGTTTTTCAACATGCCCTGTAATTCTGTCCTTAATGATGGTTTCCACCATTTTGCCTGGCACCGACATCAAGCTTACTGGTCTGTTGTTTCCAGGATCACCTCTGGATCCCTTTTTAAATATCAGGGTTACATTTGTCACTCTCCAGTCCTTGGTTACAGTGGCAGATTTTAGTGACCAGTTACAAATTACTAACAGTTGGTCTGCGATTTTATATTTGAGTTCCTTCAGAACTCTAGGGTGATGCCATCTGACCCTGGTGACTTGTTAGTATTCAGTTTGCCCTAGAACATCCTCCAACATCACATTGATTTGTAACCGATCTTCCAATTCCTCGCCCACAAAGCAAGATTCCTCAGTTAACTAATAAGCGGTGTTTTTAAATGAGCAAGGCTATGGAGGGTGGGCGGTGTCCATGGACATTGAATGGCACATCTGTGAAGCAGCCCCTCAGGTGGAGTTCATGGGGAGGGGTTCTAATGGACAGTTCACAGCATGGCTATCACAGCAGCTGCCTTGCACCCCCCCTGCCATGGACCACTGTCATGGGGGAGGGGAAGCGTGGTGGGCTGGCCTTTGAAACGGACATGTCCCACCATAAGCACTGGGGAATTCGGGCTCCCCAGCACTTGTGGTCAGTTCCTATGACTTTCAAAGGTGGCGCCCCCTGCCCACACTGCTTAGGAGCAGTGGACTCTGGATTTTTCAGCAGTGCACTGCTACTACGATGTACTACTACTTATCATTTCTGTAGTGCTACTAGTCATACGCAGCACTGTACAGATACACACAACATAAAGACAGTTCCTGCTCCATGGAGCTTACAATCTAATCAAGACATAAAAACATAGACACGTATAAATAAGAGTTTTCCTATGAATAATGGACTATAGGATACACATAATCAGTAAGTTTATTTATTTCAGTTAACATGGTTGAAATCAACAAGACTATGAACTAAATAGGGCCTGGGTTTAAAAGCAATCTTGATTTAAAAGCAATCTTGAAGAAGTGAGGCTTTTAGTGGGTCTTGAATATGAACAGGGAGGCAGCCTGATGCACCACCTCAGGAAGTTTCTTCCAAGCATATGGTGCAGCAAGGTGGAAAGCGTAGAGTTGGGAGCTGGCAATGGAGGAGAAGGGCACAGCTGAGAGCATCTTGATGAATGGAGGTCAAGAGTAGGCGCATAGGGGGAGATAAGAGAGGAGGGGTACTGTGGAGATGCAGAGTGAAGACACTTATAGGTGAGTAGGAGAAGCTTGAACTGTATACAGAAGTGGATGGGGAACCAGTGGTAGTGACTCGAGGAGAGGGGTTATATGGTCATAATGGCATGCAAGGAAGGTGAGTCTTGCATTTTGAATAGACTATAGTGGAGATTCTGTCTCAGTGGGAGACCTGTGAGAAGGAGGTTGCAGTAGTATAAGCACTGGCAGGATGTGATGAGGGAATGGATTAGGTTTTTAGTAGTGTGTAGATAAGAGGAGAACCAAGATAGGACAGAGTCCCAAAATCCAAAGGAGGACAGACTGTCAAGGAGCTGATGGTGGTCAAAGGTGTCGAAAGCAGCAGATAGGTCAAGGAAAATGAGGACAGAGTAATGGCCGCGGGCCTTGGTCATGAAGAGGTTGTCGGAGACTTATAAGGGCTGCCTCTGTGGAGCATAGAGAGCAGTTTGGATGCAAAGGGGCGGAGGGAGATGGGATGGCAGTTAACAGGGCAAGTAGGGTTTTTCCCCCAGTGATTTCTTTTGAGGAGTTGATCACAGCACATTTGAAGGCAGCAGAAACTGTCTAGTGATAAGTTGAGGGGCTAGCTGCAGGAGAAACAGAATGGAGGAGATGGGTGAGGATAGGGTCAGAGGAACAAGTGGTGAGTTTGGAGGAGAAAGAAGGTCAGTTATTTCCTCTGTATCTTCAGCCAGATCCTGGGCAGAGAGCGAAGAGGTGGAGGGAGGAGAAGGAGGTAGTTTGAAGTGCTAAATTTGAAATGCTGGAAGTCAGATTTTAGCCAGAGATGCTCTTCATAGTGGGCAGAAGTACATAGGAAGTGAACCTGGGTGGTAAGCCAAGGGTTTGGCATGCCTGACAGGATGGGGGAGAGTCAGGGCAAGAGTATCCAAAGCAGAAGAGAGTGCAGTATTGTATCAGGAAAGTACCTCTTCAACAGACTCCAATGAGGTTGTGGAGAGGAGAGTGGTGATGAGCCAGTAGTGGAGAGGATGCAAGCTTCAATAGCCTGGAGATTTCTAAAGGCATTGGTAGTGATTAGTTGAGGTTGTGGGGAAGAGTGGTTAAGTGTAAAAGTTAACAGATGATGGTCAGAGAGAAAAAGAACAGAGGTGGAGAGGCCTGAGTGAGAACAGTTGAATGAAAAGACTAGGTCAAGGCAGTGGCAGCCATGCTGGTGAGTAGGGGAGGAAGAGCATCGTTGGAGGCCAAAAGAGATTAGGACAAGAAGCTTGGTGGCATAAGAGTCAGAGGGGTTACTGATATGGAAGTTAAAGTCCACAAGAATAAGGGAAGGCGAAGATGGGGCAAAGAAGAAGGAAAGCCAGGAGTCAAAGTCACTGAGGAAGGAGGAAGGAGACGTATCAGGGGGTCTATAAATGACGGCTACCCGGAGAGATAAGGGGGTGAAGAGGCAGATGGAGTGGACCTTGAAGTAGGGAAAGGAGTGGCATGGATGAGGTAGAAGAGAAGCAGCAGAACACCACTACCGAGGCCTATAGAGTGAGGTGTATGGGAGAAGAGAGAGCCTGCGTGACAGAGTGACAACTGAAGTGGAGTCCTCAGGGGAAAGCCAGTCAGAGCAAGAAGATGGAGAGAATGAGAGAGAGAGAGAGGGGGGTCATTAACAAGCGTGCCTTCATTCAACACTGAACAGGCATTCCATAGGGAACAGGAGAAAAGGAGAGCAGAGGGAGGAGGGGGATTATTAGAGTGCAGGAGCACTCTAATAATTAAGGTATGTTGCATGCTACATTGGGCATTTTTTACACACACCTTAAAGTTCTGGATTTTTCAATCTTCTGGGTTTACAAGTCCACAAGTAAGTTCCGGATGCATTTTTCATACACACACGCAGAAGTTCCAAGAGCCAGATGTTTAAGATCTGGGTGAGTGATTTAGACACACAAAGTTCAGGATGTAACAGCAAACATGCAGGAGAAATGTTTGAGTAAAAACACTCATTATAAAGCCCCAATATTCTATTTGTTATACAACTGAAATTTGTGACGTTAGGATCATGATATTTGTAGTGGAGCGTCACTGGGGTACACGGTTCATGCTGTCCACATTTCAGTTGAATTAGCTGGATATAAGTTGAGATATCACAGTTTGAAAACTGCACCTTGAAACCTGATTTTTCATTTAGTCCGAACTTCTTGATCTGGGCACGGTAGAGAAATCTAGTATTCTTTGGGAGGAGTTGAAAGCCTTTTAGAAAATTTAAGGAGGCTACCAGGGGGTGCTTTTTTTTGGTAAATCCAATGAGTAGTTTTAAAAAGTTATGAACTTCTGAAAAACCCCATGTTAGCCTATGGAGAGGGGCGCGACTGCTTTGAAGAGGACCTCTGCTCGTCCGCTCTTCTCCTGACTTTTCTCCCCTGAGCGGGGCTCGGGGTAATTGTAGCTGGGGGTTTGGGGGCATCGGAGAGGACAACCACCCTGGTGACCCTGGCCCCTTCCCCCTTGTCACTGCTCAAGTCCCTACCAGCTTGCCCCTGCCAAGATTGCTGCTGCCGTTGTCTGCCAGCTGAGAGCCAGGCCAGCACTGGAGTCTGCTCTCCCCCTCCCTGCTGCCACTACCACTGCACCACTATTGCTCCCGCCTGTGCCAGCCCAGCCCCTCGGCAGCAGCCAGGAAGGCACTACCTCCCCCCGCCCAATGCTGCCGCCACGCCGCTGCCCCTAGCCCCCTACCTCTACTGTTTCTCCTGCTTGCCACTGCTGCCACCAAGGTAATTTTAAAAACACCCACAGTGTTCTCCCCCACTTACCTGCCTCCTTCCCCCAAAGCACTCACTGTTTTTGCTCCCCTCCATGCAGCCACCAGTAGTTTTAAAAATGCCCATGGTACCAGGCCACACACAAGGGCTTTGTGGGGCTGCTGCCATGTTCCCTAGTAGTGTGGCATGCTGGGAAGTGTAGTCTCACCATAGTACATTACTAGAGACTATGACAGCAGCCCCACAAAGCGCTAGTGCACGGCCCAACACCACGGGCACTTTAAAAACTACTGGCAGTGGCATGGAGGGGAGCAGTGTTGTGAAGAGAAACTGAAACAGGGAGTGCTTTTGGGGAGGGGGACAGGTAAGCGGGAGTGAGGGTGAGTGCTTTGGGGGGAGGTAAGTAGGGGTGAGTGCTTTGAGGGAGGGGGGCAGGTAAGTGGGGGTGAGTGCCTTGGGGAAGGGGGTCAGGTAAGCAGGAAAAATCTATTGGTTTTGGAGGGTGTTGGGCCACGCCCCCTACTTCTACATATCTAAATTATATATGCAAACACACACATCACTTTGCCCTGACATCCTCAGGCTGCTCAGATAAATGACAGCAGCAAAGCATTTCCATCTTCTACATGCAGCGAGAACATAACCAAATCCCACAAAAGACCTGACAATCTCTCTTCTGAACCCCACCTCTGCATACCATTGTCATGATTTACTGGCATAGCAAAAGCCAGCCTGTTTTCCTTTGTGAGCAACACTGACAGTTTTGCTCTATTATTACCACCATTCACTCATTTCCATTCAAGGTGGGCTGTTTCCTCACTAAGAGGAAAAGCTTGTAGTTCTGAGGGAAGTAATGGTAGAAATTCACTTCAAAGCCTGCATTAGGTTCTGTGATTACAGCTCCTCACCTTCTTTCTATGTTTGAAGTGCTGCACAGCCATTAGCTAAATAACCCCCATGAGTCAATACCTTTAAGTATTATTATCCCCATTTTACAGAGGAGAAAAATGAGTCACAGGAGAATGAAGTGCAGTTTTAATCTGTAAATAGATGGTCAAACAACACCTTCTTGTAAAACACATCTGCTCCTTCTGTGTGTTCAGAGCCCTACCTGCTTACTTTAGTGACTGAGATTCACTTGTTTGTTGCCTTTTATGCCTGTGACTGTTAACTCCACAAAGCTCAGTCAGGGTTGGGAGAGCAAGCTGGGAATCCTATTTTATCTTGTGCTTCCTCAAAAGAACACAGAGGTTCACTTGTGCAGCAGCTGATATATACGACATGAGGGCAGCAGCAATTCTGCACTGATAGACAAATGTTAGCCTGCAGGATTGGTGTACACAAGGAGAAAACAAAACAGGCTGAATTTCAGATCCTTGGGTGCATTTGCAGAGCTTGAAAATAGGGAAGGAAGACTTTTTAACTTGCCAGCCACTTATTATCTATTAGGGAAATAGTTAAAACTGAAATCCTCAAATCAGATGCAGTAAAGATAGGACCTCCACTATGTCCCTGCCGCAGAACTACTCTTTAAAGTAGAACTGCATTTTAAGTGGCCTGATCAAGGCCACAGAAGAAGTCAGTTTCACAGCCAAGATTAGAATTCCGGTTCCTGGCTCCTAAATCCCTACTCTGCTCAGTATGCAGTAACTCCTTTCAAGCTCCAATCCTTTATAGCTTCAGTTTTATTATTTTATAGTTTTGTACATTTGTGCAGTTTTACTATTTTACTTCCTAAGCAGCCTTATTTTTCAGGATTAAAAATGATATATGTCTAGCATAAGGCTCTTCTGACTCATTCACAGAACACTTTTAGAGTAGGTAGTGGCACAAACCCACATACCTTTCTCTATGTGAAGTACTTAACACTTTCAAAATCCTTTGCCATCTGATGCATGGGGTTTACTTGCAAGGATCTGATACTTGAAAGTAACAACAATGTACACCAGAGCCCTCTATACCCAAATCCTAGTGCATACAGAGTTGTGCGCAATAGTCCTCCATCACTCTGTACAGAGCTGCACACGAAAGTCCCCTATACTGTCACAGAGCCTTCCTCCAGAGCCCCAGGGGTATATGGTGCTCTGAATGCTAGATCCCTTTATACAGAGTACCACTCTGTACAGAAGTATCTCGCCCACCCCAAGTCTGTCCAAAGTATGCACCAGGGAGCCCCAGTGCATACAGAACTGTGCACCCCAGGGTATGTGGAGCTTCTACTGCATGCAGAGATCCAGGTACTCCAGAGCCCCGGTGTCTAGGGATCCATGCTTCCCAGAGCCCCAGAGCACATGGAGCCATGCATCCCAGAGCACATGGAGCCATGCCTCCCAGAGCCCCAGAGCACATGGAGCCATGCATCCCATGAGCCCCATGCCCAGTGCAGCAGGGGGCTGTGCCTAAGACAGGCGCCTGCTCAGCCCCAGTGGGTAGCTAGTGGCGACACACTGGATTTCACTGCCTCTCCCAGTCCCCCACAATAGTCACTCACTCCAGCATAGGGAGCAGTCAGACTCACCCACAGTTGGTGGTGGCAGAGGCGGCACGGTGGTGGAGTTCGGCCACTTGGCTGGGTCTGAGCAAGCTCCGGGTGAACCCCTGGCTCTGTTTGCTGGACATCTGTACTAGGTTCCACAGTGGTGGCTTCTCCCCAAGCCTCACGGGCTCGGCCCCAGGAAAGGCACTTTCAGGAAGTGGAACTCAGGACTTTTCTTCTTAATAGGTCGCAGACGTGACAACATGGTATCACTTGCAATTCAACACAATTTTGTAATTCATCAGAAGCATTTCTGGGCCTCTTAGTGGGATTGCTATTATATTTAGTATTTATGTTTTTTAGGAGAAGGAACTTTCTCCCAATATGTGCTCTGAGTCTGATGCTGAAAAGTCCAGCTTTGCCTTGCTTGGTATTTGAAGGAAGAAACAATCTTCTAAACTGAAGGGAGCAGCTATTCCATCTTAGTCTCCCGTAAGCCCTGCTCCCAAGTGGTTATGCTGCTTATTATTCTACTGTCGTAGCAGAACAAATTTTCTCCATTGAATTGTATTTAACAAAACACTTGGATATTCCATGATAAAAAAGCTTCTGATTTACAAGAAGAGGTTAAGGCTCTTGCAAATTCAATCATGTACTAAAAAGTATGGAAATTGCAAGCTAAGGCTCCTGCCTTAACGTCCGCGTCATGTTATCAGGAAAAACATTGTACAGTCTTGCATGTTGTGCTCACTTACAACTTAGGCTCCATGCACCCACAATTTGCCTTTGTGTTTCAGCCCCAATCCTCTTCCTCCACAGGTTGGGGGCAACACTGAATCTGGAGACAGGAGGGCATGAGCTGGCCCCTCACCTCCTATGTTTCTTCTTTAAGAAAGAGGGAACTTAGGAGTCCTAGATCCCCCCTCCTCTCCCTGTCTAATCTACTTGGTCCCAGGGGTGTTGGGATGTATATGGTTCAAAAGAGAACTCGGTTCCTGGCTTCCAGTCTCCACTGCATTCTAATCCAGTAGACTGCACTGCCTTCACAGGCAACTCAATAGTCCTGGTTCCCAGCCTGTTTTCAGCCTTGTAACAAACAACCGAGGAGTCCTGCGTCCAAGTCACCCCTATAGCCACCACTTCCCTCACAGAGAACTCAAAAGTCCTGGGGGAAATACAATGTTTACTGTGTGCATCATATGAAACAGAAGTAAGGGTGTTTGTGGAGAGAGAAAAAAAAGAGAGAAAGTGGAACAACAGGGAGGAAGGATATTGGGGATCAAAGGATAGGGAGTCAGTTATGGTAAGTGGTAGAGGTGGGAATTTCGGATCTACCGGTATCCGATATTGCCGGTATTTGGCAGTATCGGGGATACCGAATAGATCCGATAATTCCCCGTACTGGTGCCGGTTCCTGTACCGGATTCTTTTTACATTGCAGCCATTGAAATCAATGGCCGCAATGTAAAACAACAACCCCCCCCACTTTCCCTCCCCCTCCTAGGCTGCGTGGGTGGAAGGGTGGACACCCCCCACCCACCCTGGTTGTTTTTTTTTTAAAGCTCTAACTGTCACCCACTGACCAACCGGACTCGGGCTCCAGGCCGCCACCAGCTGCCCAGTGGCAGCCATTCAGCCAGGGCTATGGAGGCTGCTCAGGCCAACAGCTGAGCTCTCCCCTACCCCCCGGGATCACCTTCTTTACCTGTGGCTGTGTGCGGAGTCGGACTCGTAGTGTGCTCCCTCTGGGTGGCGGCAGTGGTGGTGGCGGTGGCAGTGGAAGCAGTGCGGGCTCGGCTGCAATGCTGGCTTGAGCACTTCACCAGGCCTTCTGGGGAACTTCTGGGTTTCCCCGGAAGGCCTGATGATGCGCTCAAGCCAGCGCTGCAGCCGGGTCCGTGCTGCTACTACCGCCGCCGCCGCCACCCATAGGGAGCACACTCCGAGTCCACACACAGCCACAGGTAAAGAAGGCGATCCGGGGGGGGGGGTAGAGGAGAGCTCAGCTGCTGGCCTGAGTGGCCTCCATAGTCCTGACTGGCTGCCATTGGGCAGCCGGCGGCGGCCCGGAGCCCAGGTCTGGTTGATCAGTGACTGTTAGAGCTTTAAAAAAAAAACAACCAGGCTGGGCAAGGTGGGTGTCCCTCCTTCCACCCGCACAGCCTGGGAGGGGTAGGGGGGAGGTATTGGGGTGTTTTTTTCATTGATTTCAATGGGGACAGTTCCCCATTGAAATCAATGAAAAAAACCCGGTACCGGTATACCGGGTTTAATCCAGTAAACCAATTTTTTGGAAACCGGTAACCGGTAAAACTGGTAATCGTTTTTTTGCCCCAAGTCCCACCCCAAGTAAGTGGTTAAATGATAGTCAGGGCATGAAATTTCAGATTGAACTCCAGGAGCAACCCCCCCCCCAAACCAGTTGCAAGACTTTATCCTGATATTCAACTGTTCTTGCTCCACTACTCCCATAAACCAGTCACCATCCTCAGTTTTCTGGGTGTCAATGACTTCCAGGTGCCTACAAATATTTTGCCCTCAGACTGCTTCCCCGGTATCCCATCAGTCTTCTGAATCAGTTATTTCACTCAGAACCTTATTATTATAACTATTTGTAATTCCTGCAGTCATTCCACCTACTTACTTGATCCTGCACACTTTGTATTTTTCTGTCCTTCTAGCCATTCCACCTAGTGCATCTGGTGCCTTTCTTATAATTTCACACCCTCTTGCCTTTCCCATGTACTCTTAAGGATGCTGCTATGTTGTATTATTTCACAGTCACTTAATTGGATTTTTTTATTTAGAAATTAGCATTGCTGTTGCCTCCATTCCTTCCAATGGCCGTTCTGTTTTATTAATTTCAATGCATATCCAACTTAAAGTTTAAATTAAACATTTTTATACGACTGTACTCTAGGAGGGCAGTGGGGACTAGTGGGTAAGAGACACAGTTTTGAGCCATTAGTCAGCTGTTCCATTCTCCCCAACCAAGATGAAAGCGGACAGAGGAAAAGGAAGGGGTGAGGGGTCATCTCATGCCCTCCTGTCCCCAGCTTCAGTGTTGCCTCCAACTTGCAGAGGAAGAGGATTGGAGCTGAAAGACGAAGGCAGTGTGGGTGCATGGAGCCTAAGTTGTAAGTGAGCACAATATATGAGAGTGTACAATGTTTTTTCCTGCAAACATGGCATTGAAGTTAAGGTGGGAGCCTTAACTTGCAATTTCCATACTTTTTAGTGCATGATTGAATTTGCAAGAGCCTTAACTCTTCTTGTAAACTGAAGAGTTTTTTACTCATGGAATAGGGATAAGGTTGGAGAGGTTACAGGCTGATTCAGGATGATGGGGTAGAAAGTGCCTTAAAGGTCCCAGGTTGGGACTGACATCTCCAGTTGTAAGGAGGAGAAGGAGCAGGGTATGGAGCAGAAAAGTGGAGGTGTGACAATGGTGATGATGATGAGGTACTGTAAGAGAGAATGGTGATGGCTGGATGAGAGGAAGGATCCTGATGCTGGAGAATGGAGGGGGAGGCAGACAGTGTGAAGCCCCCAGCCGCCATAGCAACAGCAGGGCTCATCCCCTGCAGGTGAGCGAGGCTCCACCCCCTGGGAGGGCCCAGCCCCAGCTTTCACAGGCCAAAGCTGCCCGCCCGCCCCC
>QEPC01008742.1:2534583-2545508 GCA_003113815.1 Sphenodon punctatus
CTTTTAGATTGTAAGCCACAGGTAGGGACCGCAGCTGATTATATGTTCTGTACAGCGCCAGGTTGTTACTGGCGCTTTATAAATGTTTAATAATAATAATAATAAATAACAACAGGGGCAGAAACATGAAGTGGCTTACAGTGAGGAATAAGATTGGAAAGGAGGAGTATCAAGAAAGGAAGTGTAGTGAAGCAATGGAGAAGCAAAATAGATGAAGAAAAATTGTGCTTACTGAAGTTGCTAGAACCTGCTGTGGGAGAAGTGAGTCTGGGTGGTCTGGCCCACTGGACAAAGGACTGCACCATGAGTGGCTATGAGTGGGTGCTGCGTGGTTCATGGAAGCACTCATTTCCCTGCTCCATCTTCAGATGGGTGGTCGTCTAAGTGACTCCTTGGTGACCATGCATGGTAGCATCAAGGTGAGCTTCCCCATATCAATTTATGTATCTGTGGACACTCCCAAACCACAGGTTTATTAAAGATTAATCTGACTTGATGCATTTGGATTTACGTATCCTCATACAATAGTGGAGAGAGAGAGCTTGGGTTGTAAAAGCAGTACCCTGCATTGAATACAAGCAGGGAAACAGTCACAGTGTATCAGCACACTTCCTCCCTTGTTAAGTCTTTGCAGAATGCCTTTCAATAATGATCACTCTCACCTGGGAAAATTGCTGTCTTCAATTTCAGTGGCCCATCATCTTATTGCTTCTACAGCCTATTAAGTATATACAACATAGTCCCATTAGCCATTTGCAGCCCTCCTGAAAGCCCTCCTGTGCAAGATAAATCCCTCAGACTTGGGTCAGTCCTTCCCAGCCTCAGAGTTTGCTAGAAGGCTGAGCTCAGTTCTTCAGGCTCCAGCAACTTCTTTTGGACTGAGACCAACTCAGTCTTTTTAGCTCCTTCACTGACTGAGTCACACCCAGCCTCAGTTGCTCCCTCCTAACAGCTCTTAATTGATGAGAGCCCAGGTGTGGTCCACCTTCAGTCAGCACCTGCACCCACCTAGCACATGTTCTCTGATGGTTCTAGTCCTCTTAAAGGGCGGAGCACCCACCCAGCCTGTACCCTACAACACACAACCATGCTTGAATGTGCAGTGGGGTGTCCATCAGTAGAACTCATAGGGTGAAAACAGACATGCACATAACTCTGCTTTAACACCACTTTAACACTGCTTTAACATTTCTTATGCATGTTGCAGGGCTATATGGGCACCCTATGCAGCCCTGCAACATACATAAGCAGTGGTGGCTGTTGGATTCTAAGCCTGGTGGGGTGATAGGCAGACCCAGCAGTGGGAAGAGCCAATGGTAGGCCGGGCCAAGACAACAATAGGTGGTCCCAAGTCAACGGCAGGTAGGCCAAGTCAATGGTAGGTGGGACCAGCCAGAATTTTGAAATTTATATGGAATTTTCTTTCCCCCCCCCTTCAAATTAGAAAGCAGACAATTAGGCATCAGGGGCTGGGGAAGGAGGGAATTTCCAGTCTTACCAGGATGAAGGAAGGCAGGAAGCTCTTGTATTCATTATTCAGTTGGTCTCTGGGAGGGAAAAGGTTCTCCCACCTCTGAGATAGCACTTACAGTATCCTTCCTACAAGCTGAAAGCTCCCACACCAGTGAACAAGAGAAATAAATACATGGAAAAATCCCAAAGATCCATATTCCAAGCAAAGTGGGGGACAAAATTAAAGGTGGCTAACATGGCTGTTTCCTCCTTCAAACACACTAAAGCCACACAAGACTGTGTTCAAAATCAGCAAAGCAAGTATTTTAAAAGTGTTTTTAGTGACCAAACAACCAAATAGCATGATTCTTTTTCTCATAGAACAAAAATAATTGTATAGTTCTATTCTTTACTTGTTCTATTCTTTACCTCTTCTAGCTGCACAAGAAAATTGCCAGGCTGCACACATGCTTAAGGTGGAAAAAATACCAGGTCTAGTGGGTCTCGTTTTAGGTCTAGCAGCATTAAATGCAGTAGGGTGGCTGTGCTTTAAACATTTGTCATTTGTTCTGTTTTTTTAAAGCCTAGAAAGAGAGTATGATTGCCATGTTCATCCCCTCCCCCTTAAAAATAAATAGATGGACACATCTCCCCCTTCTGGGTCAGCAAATCTCCTGATATAAGTCAGAGCAGCCTCAAAGCTGCTCTTAAGATTGGTCCTAGGTAGTGGTGCTGTGGTTTCCACCTAGGACTGCTCCAAATAATAATAAAAAAACCCTCATGAGTATTCTCCAAGGATACGAGGAGCAATACAAGTGTTCAGTTGTTCCTTGGAGCCTTGGTGAATATTTGTTGATTTCTGAGGCCAGGGAGGGAGGAAGATCAGGGTTGGGTAATTAACAGGGACCAGGGGACCTAGCAGAAGGGTCAGGGTGGGGGTGCTTAAGGGATGTTTCAGACGTACTTCAAAGAGTACTTACAAGTGCCAGCTGCAAGATGTGAATGCAAAGGATGTGCGGCGTCGATGATGTCTGAAAGGTGCCGCACACATGAATGAAGCTGGTCAGCGCACTGACGCATGTGCTCTACTGACCTGTTTTTTTCCAGGTCAGTAGAGTACACATGTCAGTGCGCCAGCAAGCTTCAATCATGCATGCGGCGCACGTCATCAAAGCCGTGCATCCTTTGCATTCACATCCCGCTGCCGGCACTTGCGAGTGCTCTTTGAAGCATGTCTGAATGAGCTCTAAGGGGAAGCAGGGGACCTAGCAGGGTGTGTGTCAGGTGGGGTTACTTACCTTCCAGAAGATTCCTGTGTCAATGCGTGGTTTCTTCCTGGCTGGCAAATTCGACAATAACACCCACCCACCCCTAAGCATGCTCTGAAGGGCCTGAATGGCCATTTCTGAGCATATTCAGCCCTTTTCAAAGATGACTCTGGCCTGCTGATGCTTCCAGCACCATCCTTGAAAAGGGCTGAGCATGCACAGTGGATTTAATATTTTTTTTCAGACTTACCAACCAGGAAAAGGTCACATAATGGCACGGGACCCCTCAAGAAGGTAAGTAAGCCACCCCTGACCCCCTTCTAGTCCCCCTTCTCCCCTTAAGCACTCCACCTCTGACTGTCCACTAGGCCCCCTCCTCCATTCCCTGGCCAGAATTCAACAATTCTTATTAGGTGTATCATTGAATGCACACTATTTTAATGTTGTTTGTATTTTTGTGTGTGTGTTTTTAATATGTATTTCATTTCATTTTGTTTGTACTTTGCATTTAGCATTGTGAAGGCCTATGGCTATAACAAAAATTTATTAGTTACCTACCCTTCCCTGGTCCCTGCTGGCCTATTCCCTCCCTGGCCAGTGGGGGCTAGGCAAGGGGGATCAGGGGCCTAGGACTGGCCTCTATCCCACTTCTGTGCACTTGGAATAAATTTTCCAAATTCTGAAGTTTCGGGGTGCCCTTCCTTGAAACTTTGGAACTTGAAAAACTGTGTTTGAATGCCCGGGTTCTCGGTGTTTTCTGAGGAAAACCAAGGACCAAGTTTCAGCCCTGTTCCTGCCCTCCTCTGCCTCAAGTAAACCACAAAATAACCCTTAATTCAGGACAGAGGACAGGAGGGGCTTGCATAAAATGCTAGCCTTTCAATAGCCCACCAAGATATGGTGGTTGCTATGGTAGTAGCAACTTCGTTTAAAATTATTTTTGACCACTGTGGCAATATAGAGTGATTTCAGTGCAGCCCAGGACTTAGCACTCTTCAAAAACATATTTTAAAAGTTTCATGTTACAATTAAAATATTCTCTCCCTCATACAGAGATAATCACTTCTTTTGCAAAAGTAAATCAGAATATTTGAGTCATTTAGGGGCTTTTTGAGACTGTGGTTTCCATCATATCACTCCTTTTGTGGTGTTAAAGACCTTGTTTACCAGACCACCTTTCCATCTCACTCCAGAAACCAAAGCATACACTTCTCCCCACAAAGCATTCATACCAGTTAAATGGGGTAAACCAAGAAAAAATCCATCAGGATCAGGCCCCCATACTTGGGAGTAAAGCCCAATCCATGCCCGTGCCCTCCACCCCCCAACATTCCACCAACTCTTAGGAGCAAAAAAAACCACAGGAAAAATCCAGCAACAACAGGATCAGATCCTCCCAAGTTGAAAGCCCAGTCCATGCCTATGGGTTCCTATTACACCTATGAGTTCCAGGGTCCAGGTGCCAGAGTAGCATGACCAGAGATGCAAATTTTAGAGGACACTTATGAGAAATACAGGTTGCAGGGCTGCTTTGAAACCAGTGAATCCCCACAACTTATATTCTCATAACTGTCCTCTAAAATTTGCATATCTGGCCACCCCAGGCCAGAGGCTGGGGGCAGCCAAAGTCTTGTGGGACACTGTCCCATAGCCAGAAGTGACCAGTCGCCTCTGTGCATAAGAAATATTAAGTGGGGTTGAAGTGGAGTTAAGGTACATGGATGTCTGTTTTCACCCATAATCTCTATTACAAGGATTGTGAATGAACTCAGTCCCTAGAACACAGTTGTCCTTCAGTATTTTGACATCACCAGCTTTTAGCTGTTTCTCTTAGATTCACTTGAAACAGAAAGACCAGTAGAGCCAAGAGCACATACAGGAACATTCCAGTTTTCTTCCTCTTTACTTCTTTTGATATCCCTCCCCAGGAATGTCATTGTTTTCCATCCTTTTCCTTGGCACTAGTACATTTTGCTTCACTTTAACCAGAAGAGCAGCAGCTACTCACTCTAATAGTTAACTTAATGCCCTCCCTCCCTTTGTTTTCAGCTAGCTAAGCTACAAATCACATCTTTTAGGCATAAGAACAGGAAACTTAACAGTCCTATGCATTTTGTGTTGAGATGGAACACAGTACATCTGCCTTCTGAGTGTCATAAGGAGAGAATGTTTTTGCTCCAATATCTTGTCTGCTTTCACCTCTTTTAGTTACTTTATGACTCTCTGTATGAGCAGTCTCATATGTGCTAGTTTCAGGAGGGTTCCGAGAATTTCTATCTGATGCCAAGACATGGCAAGCTGGTATAGACAGAGAAGGAAGAATGTTTTTGGAATGACTATCAGTAAAGTGCCAGTTTAATTCTGCAACATCATATTTGTCTTTGACTGAAAGTGCAGCAAACAGGCATAGTAAGGTTTGTAAAACCTTTCTAGATGCATAAAGTGTTTCTCTGTAGCCATGTATATTTGAAGAAACCCATTTCACCCAGGTGGTGGTGGGGGGGAATGTAACATCATACCATTCCATAAGGCTTTTTCTCTGTTCCTACAGACGTTAGTGGCAAACACCTATTGATGTTAGTGGTCTAGGACATGCAAATCTGGAATAACGAATCTTAAAATGCATTCAGCTTTATCCCTGTCAGAATATTGTATCTAAAACAGGGGAAGAGCAGAGAAATTAACTGTTTTGCTCAGTTTGCAATGGAATGGTCTCCCCACCCTTCAGAGCCGCTATTGACAGATGTCTGCAGAGTACATGCTGTGGTTTGTCTTTTGTCCCCCTTTAAAAATGTTTGCTTGCCACCAATGGAAATATGTTCTTTTAATCCCAGAGAGTGTGGCAACTCTGATTATATTTTTACCTGCTTTACTGATCACACTGTCAGACCGACAGTGCTTGTTCTTGAAAAGACAACTAATTTTGCTTTTCAATCAGCTTCTCCACAAGATTTTTCACACAGGCTTCCATCACACCACTAATTTCACTTTAGTGCAGGCATCATATCACACATCTCTTTGCCTGCTGTGCTAACATGTTTTCACATGCTTATCTTTTATTAACATGAGAGACAAAACTCTCGGAGCCACACACCTCTTAATTTAACAAAAGTTCCAAAGTGGGACCTTGACCTCAGAAATAAGAAATATCAGAAAAAGAGACAGAATATATTACTGGAGCAGAAAACATTGAATCGAGTGTAAATAAAAACATTAGTATAAGCAAGAGTTGAGGTGACCTCAGGTTTTTGATTCAGCAATGCTTGGATAGGATGGAATCATTCACAGAAGCAGTTGCTGCTGGAGCGGTACAAAATATTTGAGGCAAAACTTAAAACAGTGAATTTTTCCTATTTTTCATTTCACAAAACTAATGTGAAGCTGTTCACTTCTGAAATCAGTGAGATCTTATTGAGATTTGATGTCAGAAAAAAATCAAGGCCTTTTATATTTCAAGTTGCAGACTTGGATTAGTAGCATAAGAACATAAGAAGTGCCACATTGTCTCAGAACAATGGCCCATTGTGCCCAGCAACCTGTCTTTGGTAGTTGACATCTTTGGTTGCTTCACAGAAAAACATAACAGGCCATAATGGAATGATCCATTCCATGCTATTTATTTCCAACTCTTGACAAGTAGAGGTTATGTCCCCTGGCCGGCTTGACTAATAGCCATTTATAAGGATTATATAAGGATTATATCCTTATATAAATAAGGATAGGTCCTTATATCCTTATAACCCGCTTTTCAACCCCTCCACCTCATTCCACACAACCCTATCCCCACCCCTGCTCGTACCCCCCTCTGATCAGGGAGCCATGACATAATTCCCCCCCAAAACACCCCAGTCCCCTATCCCCGCTCACCAAATGCCTTTATGAACAAAATTGTCTTACACCATCTCCAGAAAATGCATAGGCTCGGACCCAAGTGGACTTCCAGGGGAAGGGAGTTCCATAGCATTGGGGCACAAACCTAGAATGCCTCCTTGTGAGCCCCTGTCATATGAACACAACTAACAGGCAGTATCCACAGGGAAACACTCCTGGCTGATCTCAGGGGCCGCAATGGGGCAAGGAACTACAGGCGGTCTTTCAGATATATGGGGTCCAGACCATTTAGGGTCTTAAAGGTCAAAATTAACACCTTGAATTATGATATTTTCTGTTTTATTCTCTATCCCTTTCTAAATCATTCCTAGCATTCTGTTTGCCTTTTTGAGCTCTGCCATATGCTGAGCTGATGTTGTCAATGAACTGTCCACAATGGCTCCAAGATCCTTTTCTTGAGCAGTATAATCTAATTTAGAACCCAGGATTGTGTATATATGGTAGAAATGAAGTCACGTGGTATTTACTTTAACAATGTGACATAGGCAGTGTTTAGTCCAGCTAAGAGCAAAGGGGGGTTGGGATCAGGTTGGCAGCTGGCCATCAAAGTTTGCAGAATAATCCACATGATGGGTCGTGATGAGTTTGAGGAGCTACAGAGAAGAAAGGTGTTCTCCAGATGTTTTGTGAAGAATTCAGTTGCATACTGTGGCAATCCTGAAGAATGCATAGGCAGAAAGATACTAAACCTAGAAATGGAGGGTAAGAGAAGGGATGAAAACCTAAAATCAGATGGATGGATGTGACCACCTGCAGAATCTCTGAAGAAGTGCTTTGTGGCAGATTGGAATAGAGAAGGATTGACAAGCGAACCCTATAGAGATTTATTATTTATATATTTATTTCGAGGATTTTTACCCTGCCCCTCCTGCAAAGCAGCCCGGGGCGGCTGCTTTGCATCTTAAGAGTGAAAAAAGACAAGAAAGTAGCTGAGATTAGCCCCCTCTGAATTGGTGGCCACCTGGCCATCTGCTAGCTGGCCGCCAGATGTTTTCCTGTGCCTGCCACCCACACACCGACCTGTCTGCCCAGCAGCCACACTCACAGCATGGTCCCGGTATATTTATTTATTTATTTATTTATTTTAATAAGTTTATACCCCGCCCCTCCTGCCATGCAGCCATGTACAGCCTGCCATGTGGGTTAATGCTTGCTGATGTGGGCTAGTGGCTGCCTCCCATCCATTAGGGTGTGCACAGCCTTTAAATATGTGCAAATCCAGCAGGACCATAGTGCTGCAGTGCTTGCTCTTGCCCTGGGTAAGTCCTTGTCAGATTCACCCCACTAAGAGACTCAGGTCTGTATGGAAAATCTTGCTACAGTCCTTTATTCAGTGCCCTCTGCTAGGAATGGGCAAACAGAACCGAGTTCGGAAATTTGGTTAGGTTCGAAAATCGACTTTGGTTCGGAAGTTCGGTTTGGTCGACCAAACTATTCGAGTTTGCTCCGAACTCTGAACTTCCGAGCAGAGTTTGGAAATTCAAACCCCATTGAACTAAATGGAATATTATCTTATAGGGATGGGCGAACAGAACCGAGTTTGGAAATTCGGTTCAGTTCAGGTCGGTTCGAAAATTGAGTTCGGTTCAGAAGTTCGGTTCGGTCGACCGAACTGGTCGAGTTTGGTCCGAACTCCAAACTTCCGAACCATGTTCGGCCATCTCTACCCTCTGCCTTCTTGTACAGTCCTGGCTGCCAAGCAAGCCCCTCTGGCTACCAGGGACCCCAGCCAGGCACCACCATCTTGCCAGGCAGTGTTCCTCCTGTAGCCAGGCAGCCCCATACCCTCCCCCCCCCCAGTCCATCCTGTAATTCAGGACTCTCTGGCCAGGCACTGTCCCTCCTGAAACCAGGTAGCCATCTTCTCTCTTCAGGCAGAGCCCTACCTGCCTCCTGCCTCCTTCATGTCCAGCCCTCTCCTGGACTTCTTAGGGTTTATGCAATACAGAGATACTCCTCCTCCTAATCTCCTGCTTACCTTTCTCACTGAACTCTCATCTGTGGACTGGCCATGCCATGCCCAGCCCAGCCCAGCTGGCCCTATCCCTTTGTTAGCCCAGCTTCAGGTCTAGCCCGACCGTGGCCCATTTAGGCACCTTCCTGTGCCATCCCCGCCACCACCCTTGTGCTAGCCCAGCTGTCACTAACTCTGGCTCATGCTACCTCTCTTCAAAGGGACAGGCTCCTGACACACATAGAGGTCTCAGCAGAGCACCTAAGGTGGTCCAGGGAGTAACCGTATCTCGGTGGTGGAGAGGAGGTGGGCAGAGCATGGTGGGGAGGAAAGCCTGCCTGTCTGTCCAGTTCATCATGTGGAACAGTGTGTGGCGGCTGCATGGGGGCTCTGTAGAGTGACCGCGGACACCGGTGGACTAATCTCTCGTCTGTTAACAACCTACGGTTAGAATCAAATATACTATTTGCCCTGTTTCTATGGAAGCCTCAGTCTGAGTCTGCCCCAAGTCTTGCTCATCAGGACTAGTAGAAGGTGGTAGTGATAGGTAATGGCTGTATCTTGTGTGCCAGTCTAAATAAACGCTCTTAATTGTCCCTGGAATTTTTCTGTGCATCCACCTGCACAGTAGGTTTACAAAGTAATTATTTCTTCTAAAGTTAGACTTAGTGTTGGTAGCCTCCCTTTGGACATACCAGAGTGGGAGCAGGTCTCTTACGCTTTACCCATCAAGAAGACAATGACAGAGCTGACGGAGTGTTACTACTAGGTAGAGAGACTCTTACAGGGCCTTTAGAGAGGAAAAATTGTGTGGGGAGAGGGGACGCAGGGCTTGTTTCACCCACCTCTAGTCTTTCCTCAGTTGAGACCCATCACACATTTCTGGTCCTCCTAATATCCTATATATTTTAGGGAATTTTAGTGTACCAGGTTCTGGATTTGTAATAATAATAATAATTAATAATAATTAATAATAAATAATCTTTATTTTTATATATCATCCTCCTGAAATGGCACTCAGAACATTTTACATATAACTAACACAACTTTTTAATCTGCACAACACTGTGAGTTTGGTTAGGCTGAGAAAATAATGTTACTGCCAAGGTCACCCAGTGAGTTTCTGTCTAAGACAAGAATAGAACTGGGGTCCCCCCCCAACCTCCCAGTCCAATACTGTGCACTTAGCCATTCCCATTATCACAGTGCAGGTTGTTATGATATCTCTGCGGATGCCAATACATTTCTTGGTTAATGTATTGCTAAAGGATCCAATTGTTCTTTTGTTTCTTTGTTTCTTATTTGTAATTGAAAAGAGAAGATAACACTAGGTCACAAGAATAAAATCCAGGTCCAAATTGAGTTACTGTTCTACATAGTAATGGACAGAAAGGTTACTAGAGCTGATCAACAGCTTTTGCAAGAACAATGAAATTAACATAAGAGAGGGCCTTCTCTGGCTCTATAAATTACAAGAGTGCATCAGTGCATCCACCCTGTTCGTTCTCACCCTTGAATTTGGAATTGAAAAATCTCTTGTGCATAACCACCTTTCCAAGATCAAGCAAAATTAATCCAGAAGAGATGTGGGAATGGGCATCGTTTTTTTCTCTCCAAGTTTTGTTGTTAATTTAAAATATAATTACCAAGGATTTTTAATTACTTTATTGCCTGTACCTGCTTCTTAGCAAATTAGCAAGATAATGTTTGAAATGTCTTATTGAACGGAATTTTTCTTCCTTCAGATTCACACACACGTCTTTAGAGTATTCTAGTGAAACACATCTGGGAAAGATTTGTATCCATTCACATCTTATTGTCAGTAGCACTGTGCTTTTGTTTCCACATGTTTGATGTTGAAGATGCAATACATTGACAGCGTTTGGAGTGGGAGAGGAGGGGAACCAAAGAAAGACCTTCAAATACTCATTGTGACACTTGCCCAACAGAAGTGGGTCACAGATTTGAGTTTAGTACTTTGATAAGAAGGTGATAAGCATTTAGAAAAAAATGAACAGATTTTACAGATATTTCATTTCCTATTTTGGGGTCTGCTGCCTGCTACAACTATGGAACATATTCACATTTTGCCCAAGCTTTTCAGACTGACAGAAGAAAAACCTGGAATGAAGGGACAGTGCCTGGAGCATAGTGATGTCACAGTATGACTGGGGAGTATGAGAATAGATAAAATTAGAAACTAAGGGTGAAAACAGACATGATGCTAACCACCCTTGAACCACCCTTGGTGGTTATTTATGCATGTTGCAGGGCTGCATAGGGCACCAATACAATGTTAAAACATATAAAATCAATAAAACCATAAAATACAATAAAGAGGGAAGGCACAAAACCAAACC
>QEPC01008742.1:2546907-2560142 GCA_003113815.1 Sphenodon punctatus
ATAAATTAAAGGTTAATAATGGAAAAATGTGAGAGTTTAGTTGTTGATAAAAATGAATAAAAGTATGTATGGTAAGGAATTAAGTACATCTATTACATTTATGTTGATGAGGATAAAATATTAAATATTGTTCAAATTCTGAAATAATTTCCATGTTTTTTGGCATTTATGTTTTGTTGCAATGTATGGAGCGGAAGGCTTTTTGAATTGTGATTGTACTGAATTTGGGGTTGTTTGTTTTATTTTAAGAAAACTTGTGCATTTAGGTTTTTTTTAAACTGTTAAGTAGGGATGGGCGAACAGAATGGAGTTTGGAAATTCAGTTCGGTTTGGTTTGAAATTTGAATTCGGAAATTTGGTTCAGTTTGGTTCGGTTTAAAATTCGAGTTCGGTTTGGAAGTTCAGTTCGGTTGACCGAACAGACCAAGTTCAGTCGAATTCTGAACTTCTGAACCAGGTTCAACCATTCAAAACCAGTTTTTTTTTATGTGTGTTGCCACTAGGGATGGGCGAACAGAACAGAGTTCGGAAATTCGGTTCAGTTCAGTTTTAAATTTGAGTTCAGTTCGGAAGTTTGGTTCGGTCAACTGAACAGACCGAAATCAGTCCGAACTCTGAACTTCCGAATCGCGTTCGCACATCCCTACTGTTAAGTTTTTTTGTTTGGTTAATTTAATTTAAGTCATGTCTCCAACATCTTCTTCCCACCTGCTTGTGCCAAAGGGCAATCGCTTTGGGCAGCATGTGCAGATGTATCGTGGAACAAAGACGTGAAGTTCTTCCCTGTCTTGTGACTCTTGTGAGAGCATATTAGAACTACATCTAGTTTAGGGGAATCAGTGCCAGAAAAATAAAAGGTAGACAATGACATTGTAGAACTTGTATAGAGAAAAACAACAAAAATGTTTAGGGAGGTGGAGAAACTTGAGAAGATGAAATAATCTAATGTGTACTGCATTGTTTAGCTTGACTAAACAACAACTTCATGATAGCTGTCCAGTCCTCTAGCCAGAGCATGGCATAATGAGTTGGTGGGAAACCTATAGCAAACAGTTCAATTTATGTGCTTCTTACATTACAATACCACAACAGGTTTTTATCTCATTAAAAATATTAATGTGATGACAGTTTTTTGTAGATTAAAAAAAATGTGAGGTGGTATTTCACCTCTAGTATACGGTCCTCCCCTGTTGTTTTCCCTGTTTCAACAGCAGGCATGTTCAGCAAATGGGACTTTAAGCATTTTACTGGGCTCAGATAGAGGCAGACCCAGAAACTTGCTGGAATGAGAAATTCAGCCGCAAACCAACTGTATTGGGATTGACCTGAATCCAGTCTCTTCTGAGCCTGCACCTGATGTAACAGGGCTGGCCTCACCCTTCACAGTGTCATGACATCACAGAACTCCATGGAGGTGGGGTCTTTTGCTCACAGGGAGTCTGGGCAAGCCTGCGTTTAAGGGGCTTCAGTCAGGAACATTCCAGAACTGAACTGAGCCTGACATGGCCAGTCGGTCCTTTTGAGCTCTGTTCAGTCTACAGGGCTCCTGGCAGAGCATAAAACTACAGCGAAGTTCATAGTTTAGTCATAGTCTCATTCACAGTCTTGACTGCATTCTCTTCTTGATAAAGTAATATTTTCCTACTTGAGGGAAAAAACCCCTCAGACATTGTGAGTTTGTATCATTTTGACTTACAGGAATAACACTATTGCCTCCTTAAGTAAAATCATTTTGCTTTAAACAATTTATGAATTGCTTCTTAGTAGAAGTAAAAGGAGGCAAAAATCTTGCGAATTAAGTCCCCCTCATCACCTTGGCTACTGGCCTACAACTGTCCACAAATGTGTTAACGATATAATCATCAACAAGGAAGAGCAAAACTAGGTAGAACTGAAACAAATATGAATTTCGTGTTTTAAATATTATTCTTATTTACAAATACACAGTCAAATAATCACCGAATAGTCTCTGGTCAAAACACTGATCCTCAGGTTGAGGTGAATATCTGCAGGTCAAAATGAATATTCTTGTATTTCTTTGTGCTTGCTAGTTTAACCTAGTATTTGCCACCTCATATACAAAGCTGCAGCACTGGCTTTACTTTGAAGGCCTTAATATCTCTCAGGAGACTGAAGACTTAAGAAAACGAAATCTGCATTTTTATCCTAATATATATGATACAGGCCATATTGAGTACTGTTAGTAACAAACGTGACGGTGGCCCGCTTTGGCCCGCTGAGGTCCATTTTGCCCCAAGAGCCACTAGCTCATTTGTTGTTGCTGTCATGGCAGGGGGTGAGGCACTGGATGCAGCGTGGGAGTGGGGGTGGGGCTGGGGCTGGGGCTGGCCGGCCGGACATTTGTGTGGCTTCCTGATCTCCCTGGTGGCTCAGCCATTGGCAAGTTTGTTGGTCAGCCAGACCCGGTCCATACTGTGTTGGTAGCAAGTTCCTGACCCAGTATGGGTCAGAATGGTGGCGCTCTGCCATCACGTTTGTAAACGACCTCTGTCTTGGGCTCTGGCAATGGATGAGATAAAATTCTCCAGCTGGAAACTGTTGGATTGCTCTGCAGTAGAATTAAGCAGACATTGCATTGAGATTCAAAAATAATTCCATTAAAGGTTTTTGGAATTAATCTTGAAAACAAAGTGTCACCTGAATCATAAGTGTGTACTTTTCCCTTTTTCACTGCTACTCATTTGTCATTTTCAAATATGTGAGTCTTGAATGCATTCTCTTCTTGATAAAGTAATATTTTCCTACTTGAGGGGGAAAAACCCTCCCAAACATTGTGAGTTTGTATCACTTTGACTTACAGGAAAGTAGAGAAATATTACTTTATGCATTAGGCAAATTTTAGGCTTTTAAAAGTATTTTTGGGGGAGAGGATTATTTAAATTTTCACTGTAAAAGAAGACAGTGTTTAAAAATCCCTCTAAAAAAACAGGTCAGTTGGTTGCCTTTTGACATCAAAGAGATGACTAACTGTCATACCTCTCTTCCCTTCCCCCCACTCTCCTGTGGCCCAAGTACGTCTTAAAATAGATGACAATGGAGTAAAAGGGGTGTTCAGGGAGGATAAGGACATTGCAGAGAAGTTGAATGAGTTCTTTGCGTCTGTCTTCACTGCGGAGGATTTGGGGGAGGCACCCATGCCAGATCTTTGCTTTATGGGGGAGGAATTGGAAGAGCTGTTACAAATCAATGTGACATTGGAAGATGTTCTAGGGAAAATTGACAAACTGAATACTAACAAGTCACCAGGGCCAGATGGCATTCACCCCAGAGTTCTGAAGGAACTCAAATATGAAATCGCAGACCTACTGTTAGTAATTTGGAACTGGTCACTAAAATCTGCCACTGTAACTGAGGACTGGAGGGTGGCAAATGTAACCCCGATATTTAAAAAGGGATCCAGAGTCGATCCTGGAAACTACAGACCAGTAAGCTTGAAGTTGGTGACGGGCAAAATGGTGGAAACCATCATTAAGGACAGAATTACAGGGCATGTTGACAAACATGGCTTACTGGGGAAGAGTCAACATGGATTTAGTAAAGGTAAGTCATGCCTCACTAACCTGTTGGAATTCTTTGAGGGTGTAAATAAGCATGTGGACAAGGGAGACCCAGTAGATATAGTGTACCTGGATTTCCAGAAAGCATTTGATAAGGTCCCTCATGAGAGACTCTTGAGAAAATTAAAAAGTCATGGGATAGGAGGTAGTGTCTTACTATGGATCAGAAACTGGTTAAAAGATAGAAAGCAAAGGGTAGGACTAAATGGTCAGTTTTCACAATGGAGAGATGTAAAAAGTGGTGTGCCTCAGGGATCTGTATTGGGACCAGTGCTGTTTAATGTATTCATTAATGATTTGGAAAAGGGTGTTAAGAGTGAGGTGATCAAATTTGCAGACGACACCAAGTTATTCAAGGTAGTTAAAACACGAGCAGACTGTGAGGAACTGCAACAGGATCTTACGACACTGGGTGCCTGGGCATCTAAATGGCAAATGAGATTTAATGTGGACAAGTGCAAAGTGATGCACGTAGGGAAAAATAATCCAAACTATGCGTACACAATGCTGGGTACTAAGCTAGGAGTTACCACTCAGGAAAAGGATCTGGGGGTGGTTGTGGACAATACAATGAAATCCACAGCGCAGTGCGCAGCAGCAGTCAAAAAAGCAAACAGAATGTTAGGAATTATTCGGAAGGGGATAGAGAATAAAACTGAGGATGTCATAATGCCTCTATACAAATCAATGGTGCGACCGCACCTCGAATATTGTGTGCAGTTCTGGTCGCCCCATCTCAAAAAAGACATAGCTGAACTAGAAAAGGTACAGAGAAGGGCAACAAAAATGATCAAGGGCATGGAAGGGCTCCCGTATGAGGAGAGGCTTGGTAGGTTGGGGCTCTTCAGTTTGGAGAAGAGACGACTGAGAGGAGATATGATAGAGGTCTATAAAATCATGAGTGGTGTGGAACTAATAAACAAGGAGCAGTTATTTACCCTCTCAGCTAGTACTAGAACTAGGGGACACTCCATGAAACTCATGGGTGGCAAGTTTAAAACAAATAGAAGAAAATATTTTTTCACTCAGCGTATACTTGGGTTGTGGAATCTACTGCCAGAGGCTGTGATGAGGGCCAGTACTATAGCTGAGTTTAAAAGAAGTTTAGACAAGTTTCTGGAAGATAGGTCCATTAGCAGCTATTAGCCAGACAGGATCAGGGAACATGACGGGAGCTGGGGAAAAACAACAGGGAATGGATCCCCCATTGTGACTTGCTGGGTGCTTCTCCCAAGCCACCGTGATTGGCCACTGTCGGAGACAGGATGCTGGGCTAGATGGACCATTGGTTTGACCCAGTATGGCACTTCTTATGTTCTTACGTTAATATATTTTATGTCAGCATCTATACACGGTATACCAGATAACAGAGCTGCAGGGGAAAATGTATTGATTTAATATTTCCTATGTTCTATTAATTAAGAACACTTAAAAAAGAATAGTAGATGGATTTTTGGCTTGCGCTGGCCTTTGTGGGTGGCCCCATAGCCCATATCATCACTCAGGCTTGGGGCACTTCCCAGGCCAACTGCCTACCTGCCCTGGGGAAGTTGCAGGACAACATCTGGCAGTGGACGAACAGACAAGTGGGTGAATCCTGGTCCAATGCAGGCCGCCCTCTTTTTGGTTTTTACCCCATGTGTCTTACTGATGTTGCTTTCTTAGTGATGGTGAATGGTACTCATTCAGTTTTGATACCACATGTGTGGATCGAATATTACAGTTGAAGCAAATCATGGATTTAAAGATATCATTTGGCCTTTCAGAGAGCTATCCAAATACCAGAATAATATCTGCTACTGTAATGAGTGTTCATGTATGCATTTATTTGGGTATCCTGTCTCAGTTACTTTTTATTTTGGTTATTTTTGTGCATAGACATAATGCTAATAGTGCCAACATGAAGTAATCAAAATGCTGAAATAGGCCTTCCCCACCCACCATATGAAATGAAATAGCCAAAATACAGAAATGTTCAAACTCAAATATCTGAAATGGGTAACCAAAAATATAGAAACATCTGAAATGAGTAACCAACACAATAGAAATGAATAGCAGTTATTCTCCACTTCCTTGGAACTTACTTGGATAGTGCAGAATTGACAGATATATCCTTTTATTTGGGGATTCATGTCAGCTTTGTTCTATGTATTTCAGTTAGAGATGCTCATCATTTGAAGCCGATAGACCTTCTTAGTATTTTGGCATTTACTGTGTCAGACATATTCTTACTATTCATTGTGTGCTTGTGGAACAACTGGAGATGCTGTGCAAAACTAGATACTTACATCCAGTTATTTATAGGGATGTGTGAACAGAACCAAGTTCGGAAATTCAGTTAGGTTCAAAAATCGGGTTCGGTTTGGAAGTTCGGTTCGGTCGACCGAACTAGTCGAGTTTGGTCAAATTCCGAACTGGGTTCGTACATTCAAAACTGGTGTTTTAAGCTGTTTTTGACCTTCCGAACTGGTTCGGATTCGACTGAACAGTTTGGTCGAATTTGAGTTTGGTTCGGAAGTTCGGTTCAGTCGACTGAACTAGTCAAGTTCTGTTTGAACTCTGAACTTCCGAACCGCGTTCGCACATCCTTAGTTATTTACTCGTTTTGTCACATGGTATCTAATTATTTTTATGTGTTATTGCACAAACCCAACGAAACAGAATCTAAGGAACTTCCTCTCAGGTACCCAGTTAACTTCCAACTTCTGGTACTCCAGTCTCCCATTTGGGAAGGAAGCAAGCAATTAGGGCAAAATCGCAACCTGCGTGACATTCTATTATTATTATTATTATTATAAGCTTTTATATAGCGCCAGCGATGTACCTGGCGCTGTACAGAGAATAAAATAGACACGGTCCCTGCTTAAGAGCTTACAAGGAATGTATGTCTTAATTGGTTCCTGGTTTAATTATGTTTTCCAAGATGGCAGTACCAAGAAGCAACATTAATATATATTCATAGCAAAGTAGATCACAGCTGGCAGGTAGATTTTATTATAGTCTTATGGGGAGAAAGTAAATTAAGCCACAAGGGATAAAACTGAATAGGCTGAGGTTTGACTGAACCCAGAATGTTATCCACCCTCTATGTCAAATTTGTTGAGCTTGCAAGGCCTTAACTAGGTTGTCCTTGAAAACAATAAAATGAGACATTGTTCTTGTGGCAAAGGGCACCTTTACCATAAAGTGTAAATGGCACAGGCATTCATTTTCTTCCCTTATTTCCTATAAGGTTTCTACTCCACTAGATCATAGTTCACCTTTTCACATTGCACGCGGTGGGACACATTTTGATCCCAGTGGCACTGCTTCAAATCCAAATTAGCTCCACTCAGGTGAATGGTGTTCCTTTGGATTTGCACCATTAATAAATGAGAACAGTATCTGGCCTAGAGGCTGTAGGAATACAGCACATGCCAAATAATTCTTAGAGGAAAGTATTGCTCATGGGACTGGTGTTAAGAGAAAGTTTTCACTTCTAGGTAACTCTTTAATGTATTTGCTTTATATGAATGTGATGTTGACCCTCCACAGACTGGCACAGAGTCTGGATAAGAAATCTATTACTACTGCCAGCTAAGAGTTACCTATTTTTATTCCAACAGATAGAGGGCCTTTAGTTTTGGAACTGATAGACTATGGCTCTTGCTCCCCAGCTGTATGTGTGGGGGATTTATTTGGCTAATTGTCTCTTTTTGCTTGCAGCACATGGATTTGTGACAGATTTATCAAACCAAATCAGGTCAATGGTAAATGAAAAAAAATGATTACCATATCATCTGATAAACGTTGGTCAACAGCCTGTGTGAAAGGTTCACCCTAGAACCAATTGGAAACAGCACAAAAGCACTGGTAACCCTCAGAAATGATGGTGGTATTTCCAGATACCAAGGGCAAAATGAACATATAATAGGTATTGAACCATGCTTTCATCCATGGTCATGTTCCTGTGGGTAAGGGACGATGCACATTTGTGGTGACAGTGCTTCACAATAAAACCTGTTCATCTGGCTCATTCAGTGTTGCGTTTTTGCCTCCTGTGGATGTAGGCTAAGCGGCACTGTTGCAAGTCCCTTTTTGTCTTTGGCTTTCTGTGGATGTGATGCAGACGTCTTTGTACTCCGGAGTCCTGAATGTCTTGCAGATGTCTATTATTTCAGGTTTCATGAGCTTATGGTCTAGATGTGATTTCAGTAATTATAATAAATAAAATAACAAAAGTCTTTCAATTTGTTCTTTAAAAAAACACATCTGATTGACTTGTTTTGCAATTTTGGACCCACATTTTGATTTCTTACAATTTTGGATCCAATGCTAATTCTTTTTCTCATATGTCCCACTGAAACTCTTAAGTCATAGCACTTCTTTTTTTCTTCACTTTTTTAATTTACAATTTCCCTTTGCCTTCTTTGAAACAAGTGAATTAAAGTAACCAGCTGCTGTAATTAGATAATTGCTTGGACTGGTAAATTTCACCTGCTGTATTCAGGATTTTTGCTGGCAAAGTAACCTCATGCCCCAGACACCAAAACATGAAGTGTGTAATCAGTAGATGCTTAGATACTGCTTCTGCAAGCCATTATCACCTAGAGAAGTAAACTGTCATACCCCAGGCTGCTTGATTTAGCTCTCCAAGTGATTCCAAAGTATTTAGGATATCTAGGTTCCCTAACAAACCAAAGCCGAAGGAAGAGGGAGAGAGAATTTCACCTCCAGAGAAGGGAAAGAAAGCATGTGGAGGGTCAAAGTGAGTGAAGAATGAGGAAGGGAGAATGAGTGGTCAGGGCAGGGTTATAACAAGGCCTATGGCAGGCAAGCTCATGTCCAAATTATGGGTCACCTAACAGCAAGGGGGTGGGATCTCCCTAGGGCTGTCACCTATGCATATTTTTCTAGGCCACTTATGAAACATGAAACATACATGTTGCAGGGCCCCAATTGGCATCTATGGCACCAATGCAGTCCCTGCAACATGTATGTTTCATAAGTGTTCTGAAAAAATATACACAGGTGGCAACCCTAGGTCTCCCTAAGTGTCGGCCCAGCCTCTCCCTCCCCCTGAAAATGTGGTGTCACAGCCCTGGTTCCTAGCAAGTCATTGCTCCTGGAACAGCTGTAACCATGCCAGGAAAGTAGTTTTAAGAGTGGACGAGGCAGGACAAGCACTCTGCTCCTGTCCACTCTGAGAATTTCCTTCCTGGCAGGGCCTTTTTCAAATGGCCTGAGCACCTCTAGAAAATGTTAAGAGTGGGTTGGGTCAGTGTTGGCCCCACTCCCTCCCCCACATGATCTGAAAAATTCCTGGCGGTGCTCAGGCTACTTGCAAAAGGCCCTTCTTGAGTCCAGGGCCTGGACTCAGCTGAGCCCCTGACTCCATGGTAGCTATCCCCTTTATGGGAGAGAGGGAGAGGGCTGTGGGAGAGGGGAGGGATGTCTAGCACACCCCAGGTATGTGGTACAAGGGCCCACTCGGTTATTTGGAGGAGCTTCTGGGAGAGAGAACATCTGCTCTCATTTAAGAACTTTGCCTAAGCTGATTGACTGGGTAGGTTTTACTCATGTGCTCAGAGTGTAATTGATAGTAGGGATGGGCGAACAGAACGGAGTTCGGAAATTCGGTTTGGTTCAGTTCTGTCTGAAATTTGAGTTTGGAAATTCGGTTCGGTTCAGTTCTAAATTCAAGTTTGGTTCGGAAGTTTAGTTCAGTCAACCGAACAGACCAAGTTCGGTCGAATTCCGAACTTCCGAACCAAGTTCAGCCATTCAAAACCAGTTTTTTTGGTGTGTGTTGCCACTAGGGATGGGCAAACAGAACGGAATTTGGAAATTCGGTTTGGTTTGGTTTGAAATTCGAGGTCAGTTCGGAAGTTCAGTTCGGTCGACCAAACAGACTGGGTTCGGTCCGAACTCCGAACTTCCAAACCACGTTCGCCCATCCCTAATTGAAAGCCATGTTAGGAGTTGGAAAAGAATTTTCTCCATGATCAGCCTGGTTAGTGACTAAAAGTCCCCCCCACCAACACACACACACTTTCCTTGCAGTATGGGCCGTGGCTCACTTGCTTTGGTCATGTATCTCACCAGCATTATTCTCTGCCATTTAATTTAATTTAATTTCATTGAGACTCTGGGTGGCTTTCAACAAAAACAAAGAACAAACTACAAATCACTGCCCTGTAATATAAATAACCAAACCTCCACAATACAGCAATAACCCCCAACACTCTGATTCCCTACCCACCCATACTACCTATATAATATATCCCTCTCCTTCACAGAGTCCACCCTCCATGCTCATGTCCCCCTTCCCCCACCAGGGGTTGTGACATTTTCCATCCGGGTCATAGCACACCCACTCTCAAATTATCCCTCCCCCCCCACTCCTATCACACCCCAGGGTTGGTTTTACCACAGGACAACGCCCCCCCTCTATTTTCTCTACTTCCGGGCCCCCTACTGTGATCCCTGTTTTAACCAGGGTAAGTTGAGGGGTACTCCCTTCCTCCCAGTGGGGCCCCAAAGGTGGCCACCAATAGGGCTCTGCAGAGGCATTTTGTCATGCCCTGCTAGGAAGTCATGTCCCCCATAGAGAGTCACGATCTTCCCAGCTCCCTCGCTCCCTCACTGTTCCCCCTTCTTCAGTCCTCACCCTGTTACCTTCAGCAAACACACATCCCTTATAAAATATTAACACACAATTTCAATAATCTAAAATCCCACTCTACCCCCAGCCCCTTGGCCTGTTTCAGGGACCATTGGCACTAGTACATCTTAGTTCTACCTGCTTTTGGTATGTCCTGTGGTGAACTGTAATTTAGTTTGGGGGTAGTCTTTTCTTCAAGTCTCATTTAGGGCTGCATTTTCTATGGGAGAATTGGGGTGGTACTTGGTGACCTGTCATGAACAGGAGGAGACCAGATTCCATGATCGGGTGGTCTCATCTGACCTTGGAAACCACACACATGTGTATGCACACACAAGATACGCGGGGTTTGGGATCGGCCCCAGAAGTTACAAAAGATACTACAAACCATAACTGCAAACCAACAGAAGACATCAGGGAATCCAGAGACAGATATATGACAGTGAATCTGGGTGTGTGGCTTTGGTAGATGACCTCCGCCATGAATTGGATCAGGGTTGTTTGACCCTGTTGATTCTGTTAGATCTGTCAGCTGTTTTTGATACCGTTGACCACGAGATGTTGCTGACTTGCTTGCGGGATGGAGCAGGGGTGGGAGGGATTGTTCTTGAATGGTTCCATTCCTTCCTGGCTGGAAGAACTCAGCGAGTGGTGCTTGAGGATTATTTTTCATCACCCTGGGACCTCTCATGTGTAGTCCCGCAAGGTTCCATTTTGACCCCTCTCCTGTTCAACGTGTATAGGCAACTGCTGGGTGAGGTTGTGAGATGGTTTGGTGTTTGGTGTCATCAATATGCCGATGACAGTGTCTGATGGCTGTGGGGGACTGGATGAGGGTGAGTCGACTGAAGCTGAAGCCCAACAAGACAGAAGTAACGCTAGTGGGGAAGGTGGTGGGGTTGGCATCCCCCATCATTGATGGGGTTGTCCCCTGCTGGTTCCCCAGGTTCGCAGCCTGGGAGTGCTCTTCAATTCCCAGCTCCACCTGGATGTCCAGGTGGGGCCTGTGGTGAGTAGCGTGTTCTGCCAATTACAACTGGTGTGGCAGCTTTGGCCGTCTGACCTGGTCACTATCATACACACTTTCATCACCTCGAAACTTGACTATTGTAACACATTCTACGTAGGGCTACCCATGGTGATGGTTCGAAGACTGCAGCTGGTGCCTGGCCCCGGGCCTGTTGGCCTTTCGACGTGTTTGCAAGACTTGGCTGTTAGCCCAGGCCTTTGGAGGGGAGGGTGGGGTGGGGCTGGGGGTTTAGTGATGTTTTAAATTGTTGGAGTTTGGGTTATTGTTGTTGATTTTATTGTTATTATTGGGTTTTATAATATTGTATGCTGCCCCGAGATGCCATAAGCATGAGGGGGCGGCTAACAAATTGAATTAAATAAATAAAATAAAATAAATAAAATGTGGCGGCCTGTCTCCTTACAGGGATGGGCCGCTGGGAGCACGTTACACTGGTGCTCTGTTCTATGCACTGACTGCCGATAGTCCTCTGGGCCTGATTCAAGGTGTTGGTGCTTACCTTTAAAGCCCTACATGGCCTAAGCCCCACCTACCTGTGGGACCACCTCACTCCCTGGGCCCTGGATTGAACCCTGCAGTTGACTGGGGACACCTTTCTTGAGGTCCCCCCAGTTTCTCGGGAGGCTACTATGGTGAGGGTGTTCTCAGTGGCCGCAATACAGCTGTGGAACTCCCTCCCGGCAGAGGCCTGGGTCGCCCCAGACCTCTCCTCTTTCAGATGAAATTGCAAGACCTGGCTGTTCTGTCAGGCCTTTGGCGAGGGAGACGGATAGTGTGGGTGGGTTTTGAGGGTTAGGGTGGAAGGGTTTGGTTACTTTTTATATATTGTTTTGTATATATTTTTTGACGTTCCCCTGTATAGTTTTAAGATATTTGTATTTTTATATTGTTTTATATTTGTGTATTATAATTTGTAAGTCACCCCGAGCTGCTTTTGCAGAAGGGGTGGGGTATAATGTTGTTAAAATAAATTAATAATACATAAATATAGAAATAACTGGAATAAATTTAAATTATTTGAATTTTAATGTATTGAACATTGATAATATCCCTTTAACTACTAGGTCTTTGCAGCAACAGAAGTTCTAAATGAACAAATTGCCCTATTTTACTTCCCCTTTTATACATATTTCAATAGTCTGGGAAAGTTCATATCCTCCTAATACATTATAACTGTAATTATGACACAGTCATTTTTGTGTAACTCCAATGCAAATGCATTTTTAAAACTTCTGTATGAACCAGTTGCCTGCAATAAGCAGTGGAGTGACCTCTTTCTTTCAAAAGCTATTCATTACACTTGCAAGACATACATATTCAATTTCCATACACGCTTCTGCTGGTCTTTGGAATATGCCATCTGTAAGCTTGTTGTCTTTTAGTAATAGTAAAAGCCAAGATGAAACAAACACCACATTGGTTCATCACACTAGAAAATGGATATTAGTATTGTCATGGAATTGGGGGCTGAGTACCCCACTCTAGGCTGTTGTGACTCCGTTTCCCTGGCTTGCAGCTCTCACTGGATCAGCTCTCTCTCTAGAACTGATTGAGCCTGCAAGAGGGAACCTTCTTGTCACCTTTTTAGCCACAGAATTTCCCAGTACAGACTCTTTCTCTCTAGGTTCGTCTGTGTTTGTAAACACAGAATTAACCCCAAACTTAGGGATGGGCGAACGCGGTTTGGAAGTTTGGAGTTCGGCCCGAACTTGGCCTGTTTGTATGACCGAACCCGAACTGACCGAACTGAACTCTATTCCGAATGCCGAAATGACCGAACAGTTCTGTCAGTTCGGATCATGTTTGGTTGAGTTCGGGTTGCAAAAACATGTCACAGGAAGGCAAAACGTCACAGGGAGGGGGAGTCAGCTGAGGAGCAGACTTCCAGGCACCAGGGGTGGAGAGGCTTGGAGTAGCAACCAGCCTGCCCAATCACCATCCTTTTTCACTTCAGACCACTGGCTTCGCAGTCTGCGATTGGCCA
>QEPC01008742.1:2596330-2629554 GCA_003113815.1 Sphenodon punctatus
CATATACATATATATATATATATATATATATATATATATATATATATATATATATGGATATGGATATGGATATGGGATGGGGGGAATAGATAGATAGATAGATAGATTAAGAGAGTTGTAGGAGTTAGCTTAGTGATAGAGATAGCGCTAGTGATTTAGTTTTAGTGTTTGTAGGAGTAGGTCTGTGTACTTATTAGATAATCCTTTAGTTCATAGCATTTAGAATAGTTAATAGCAGTTAGATTTAGTGTAGACAGATATATATAATATTAGATTAAAAAAAACACAACCCCATATAAAACCAAAAAACCAAATAAAAAACAAAAGAAAGCCATATAAAACCCAATAAAAAACCAAAAAAACATATAAAAAACAAAAAAAACACCATAACAACACTTCCCGAATGGCCGAACGGCTGAACCGAACAGCCAAATGGCCTAACTGAACGGCCTGTTCGGACGACCGAACCGAACAGCCGAACCCGAACTGGGCAAACGAGCCGAACTGCCGAACCAAATGGACGAACCGAACGCAGCCGAACCGAACAGCCGAACCTGAACCGCGATCTGTTCGCCCATCCCTAGCAGCTGCTCTGGCTATTTGCTCCACCAGCATTTAAGATCCCGGTGAGACTATGTTTGGCTGGGAGTTGTAGGCCCGTTTAGATGGACAGGGTTCTGTGATTGCCTGTTGCCTGGGGTTTGGCCAGCTCCCTCGCGAGGTGTGATTGGGATCTTCCAGAGTGATTTCTGTGGGACTGCCCCAGAGCAACTGTCGCCTGCTCCACTTTGCACATCTGGCAGTTGCTCTTCAAATGGACAGGCCAACCCAGGGGTGAAGTCAGCTGGTGTGGGCAAAAGTGGAGCTGCGGTCCATCTGTTTATACCCATTATCTCATGCATTTCATGCATCTCATTAGGCATCTGAACAGACACTCTCTCACACACAAAATAGAAGGCATGCTTTAAACATTTTACCTATGCATTGTTTTCTTGGCAAGTAAACTCCTTTAGTAGTCAAGCTCTTAAATTCTTTGTGGACTTGGTTGTACTCTGCTCAGAGTAATTTGTCTACCCAGAAACCCAAACTTGTATTTAGCTAGAAGAAGCAATTTCCAATAGACAATTTACTAATTACATGTACTGTGAATTTATTGTGCTGTTACCACATTGCTTGTGGGATTTCATATTGCTCTTCACCATCTAAGTTATTCATTTCTATAACATAGAGTCAAATCTTTCTTCAAGGGAAGAGAATATGCTTTCCATTTAGTTTTCTTTTTTCTTAAGGGCTCCCATGAGCTCCAAAGTGAAGTCAATCCCAGCTAAAGTGGTACTAGGGTCATGTTGATTTTAATCCAAACAAGAGGGCATTTGCAAAGAGACCTATGACCCAGGGACTCGCAGCTTGAAGAGGTTTGCTTTCTGTCTTTTCCAGAGTTACTTTGACCCCAAGTAACTTTTCTTACTGTGAGCTCTATCACCATGCCATATTAGATACGCAAAGCTTGACATGAGAAAGACCCTTAAAATAAGACATCTCATCCAAGTACCCCCCCGCCCCAATGTCTCAGAAGGTACATCTTCATACTCTGTTCTGCCCATCTCACCCAAATATGTTACTTTCTCTGTAGAACACAACAGATCCTTGTGCGTGTTTCATTTACAGTTCATTAGATCTCTATGTGCATCACTCCATCAGTTGTATTCCCAACTTCAATTTGCATGTCCGTATATATGGAAGCAATAATATATTAAATAAGTAAACACCAAACCAGAGGAGAAATTAATGCCTTTTAAAAAAAAGTTATAAAGTGCATTGACATCATAGACTTCTAGTTGATGTTTTTAGTCATGCCGTTTTTAGCCAAAATCTTTGTCTAAATGAATATCAAGGATCTTGCATCTGAGGAACTCCGCTTGTGCTGACAAAAGCTTATGCACTAATAAATATTTGTCAGTCTTTAAAGTGCCACTGGAGTCTCTGTTCTTGTTATAACTATAGACTAACATGGTTACATTTCTAGTTTTTGAATATCAAGGAGTTGTTGGAAAGTTCTGAATATTCATGTTGGAAATCAACAGCTGTTTCTACCATCCCAACTACAGTATAACGTGTTTACTTAACAATATTCAGGAAGGCAGAATAATGATGTGCTATGTAAAAGGTGCAGTAGGTTGACATCTGACTGAACCTCAACATTGCCTATAAAAGGATTAAAATATTTATATTAAGTTGACTGTGCTTAAGTGCCTTTTAAACTGTCTTTATAGGATTTATGAGCAGCTGCTGTGTTGTGCAGGTTGGAAAAATGCTCATTTTCCACCTCTTGTTCATTTCTGCAGCTTCTGTAAAATTTGAACTGCTGTCTGCCCTCTTATATTAAACAATAACCACGCCCTCTGTTCAGTTTTAATCAGAATGACAATGAAGAACCATCATGCTGCAGAAGTCTAACTACCTGCTTTTTTCAGAAGAGGGTGTTGCGAGTGCTCTGACCAGGAATGAGCAAGCTTTTAATTGTTTGGCATTGGGTTCAGGCTTAGACTTTAAAGGTCAAATTTAATCCAAAGCCACCTTAAATGAGTTTCTCACAAGATTTCTGCATTGCCCCCACCCCCATTTTTATTAATGACTTGGACATCTTACTGCTGCTGTTGCTGAATCCCAGAAATGGAGTGGATAGCACAAGGGAGCCAGAGTGAGAGAGAAACTAAAATTCCTTCCACAATTCCCCCCTCCACCTTAAATCAAACCCAAATTGAAAGGAAATTAGAAAATGGTTTAGATTACTGAAAGGCACCAAAAATGTAGATGGATTATTTCCTTCAAATAGTTCTGTCATCCTAATTAAAACAGACAAGGTTAGAAAACAAAAACAAAAACCTTCAGTGTAGCAGGCTAGTTTTAGTTTATAGATATTGTTTGCTGCTTGTGCACTTGGTTCATCCGTGTTCTAGGCTGTCTGTCTGAATGCAGGCAAACCCATGAGTGCGTGCAGCTCCAGATTAAGTATATATATGTAAGTTTTATTTATTTATTAATAAAAAAACTTGTTTTTAAAAGAAGTTTCATTTCAAAGAAGCTAAATTTCTGCCCTTGTTAAAAGGACACCATTTTCTCATCTTTTCTCCCATGGTTTATGTAAGCTGACATTTGCAGTGCCATTTCTCTCACTCTCAGCTATTTAAAGGCGCTTGCCCACAGAATCCTTTTGGGAAATGGTTTTTGAAACTCAGGGCTGGTGTTGCTTTCAGGGTGAAACCTTCTAACCTCTTCAAAGAGGAGACAGGTTTGACCCCAGAGCCCTTATTTATAACAACCAGCCACAAGGTGACCATCCTACATGACCTATGGAATATGCCCTGCACTATTTTTAGACACTATAGAATGTGCTCAAGGGCAAATGACACATCAAGGATTAAGAAAGAATTCCTGCAGAAACATTACTCAATATTAGGAGACCTAAGAGATCCTCTGGAAAAAAAACAAAAAACAGGCAGGAGATTTAGATGGTTTCATTAAAAACACAGAAACTTTTTTTGTGTGGCCTTAATATTGTTTTGCTGCGCCTGCAAACAACCCAAAGTTATAGGTGAGCTGTCTGAAATGCTTTTGAATAAGAAAAAGAATAAAAATGCCATTTTGAGATCCTATACCATCAGCCAGATAAATAAGCAAAAAGCTCAAGAATCGCATTTTCATAGCAGCTTTTGATTTTGCACACCAAAAATGGTGTTTATGTGTTTCTAAACTGACCTGCTACCTACATGTGCAAGTATGTTAATTAAAACTCCAGATTGCACACTTTGAAGGTAAATGAAATAGTATTTTTCTAAATTAAAGAATGTATTTAATTTTAAATGGCTTTATTTGCAATTTTTAATTATACAAGTTTGGTTTTTTAGAGCCTGATTATGCCATAAAGAGTGAAATTCTATAATATTTTTTTGTCAGAGAATTCAGTGAGACGGCTTTCTGAATGAACTACTATTCAGTATAAGGGTGGTAGAAACTGGTGATTTGTTTGTTGTTGTTTTTAAAAAAATTGTTATTAAATTTTTTGTTTTCTTTTTAAAAAAGCATTGCCATTCAAGAAATATTGAACTTTTGGAAAGTGATGAAAATGTAGCAACTATTTTTCAGACCGCTTTTAGACGAGGCACTGAAAAAGCGCCTCCAAAAATATGCAGGGAGAGAAACCTGCACGTGTGTGTGTGTGTGTGTGTGTGTGTTAGACATTTCCCCGCACTACCTGAAGTGACGCTGCTCCCATTCTAAACAGTGGCCACCAACAACAAGTGTAGGTTAGAATGGGAGCAACATCACTTCCGGTAGCATGGGGGAATGTCTAAACCCCTCCCTGCGTATCTTTGGAGGCACGTTTTCAGCGCCTCGTGTGAATGTGGTCTCAGATATAAGCATGTACCATGTATTACTTAACTTCTTGTGGACAATTTTGGTTTACTCTTATTTGTTTTGAGGAATCAGTCTTGCTTTGCTAATGTCAGATCCATTGTACTTGTACAGTTCATAATATCACTTTGCAGCTGTGTGTCTGAGTTTTGCTACTAGGGGTGTGCATGTCATTTTTGTTATACAATAACGATAATGAAAATTGTCATTTTCGTTATTGTTATTGCAGTAACAAAAACAAAAATTGATAACGACAACAATCTTGAAAATGACAATGTCGTTAACGTTGTCATTATTAGTGCTGTGGCAGTTGGGTTTTGGAGGGAAAACGTGGGGAGGGGAGGAGGGAGTGACATCTTGGAGCCTTAAACAGGGTTGAACTCTTGAACTGTGCCTGTGTTGGGAGGGGCGAGCAACTCAGCAGTATCTGATGGATGTATCGCTGGCCAATGAGCAGCACAAGCAGGCCCCAGCAGTCTCAAGGCACTCTGTGATTGCTCAATGCCTGCTGCCTCCCACAACCAATCAGGGGGAATTCTGGGGGGAGGGCACCGCAACCCTTTATAATAGGAGGGCCAGGCTTTTTCCTCTCTGTTCTGTGAGAGCTCTGCTTGTCAGGTTGCATGTACAAAAATCATCCCTAGCCCTCATTGTATTACCAATACCGTTCCTTCCTTATAGCCTACATTTCCCCATCTCCCTTTCCCTGCCCTTCTCCCCCCTGTACATTATATATTGATAGGTAGTATAGATTAGATATAGATATATATTATAGACATATAGATTAGAATAGTTATATAGATAATTGATTAGATAATAGATAGTTTTTGTTTTCCCTTCCTCTGTCTCCCTTAGATTTAGATAGATATTACTTGTGTACATACATATAAAGATTAGATATTATATAGGTATTTAGGCTAGTCTGTTTTATTATATATATATATATATAATGTTATCGGAATTGATACCGATACCAAAATAAAATCTTTGTTTGAAATGATACCTATACCAATAACAACAATAACGAAAATGACATTGTCGTTAATAACAATAACAAAAATGACATTTTTAAATAACAAAAATAACAAAACCCAAAAACAACATGGGGGCCTGGTGCACACCCCTATTTGCTACAAACTTTACAATCTACTTGGTCCAGAACTGTCAGTGTATGCATAGTTTGTGCTGAATTGTACGGTTTAAACCTATATTAACACTAATCCTGCCAAGTCTTAAATGTAAATGTGAATATTTTGATTGTTTTTTTGCTCCCATTCCCATCACTTGTTTTCAAGGATTTATAAATCAATTACAAAATGAGCTGGAATTTGCCATTCAAAGTTACAGGGAAAGACCTGCTAGTTTTTCTTCCTCTCTCAAAATGTGTTCATATATGTGTGTGTTTCTGCTCTCAAAATGTGTATATGTCCGTGTGTGCGTGCGTGTACATGCACATATGTACATACACAGAGCCTGGAAGCATAGAAAAAAATTAAAAAACAGTTGTTAGTGTGTGTTTTAGATGGATGCGGAGGCAGCCTGCCCCCTGGAGCAGTGCTGGGGGAGCACCCCTGCATCCACCCGCGGCCAGACCTGCCTGGGTTTGGTTTAGACAGACCCAGCAGGATCCCCTGGCCACGGTCCATCTGCGCAGTGCCCTCTCACACCATAGATAGATAGATAGATAGATAAAATAGAGTTTTGGGCAATCACCCAATGCTGTAGGCTAGCACCTGTATTTCTGTTGCATTGCCAGGGCAACGGCTAGCCAGGAGTTGAGCTGCAACATGGGTCCTCTGAGCAGATGGACAGCAGCTCCACTCCAGGTCAGTGTCCCAGGTTTGGTCAGCCTGCTTTGCTGGTGGCGCTCTGGGATGTTCTGGAGCACTGCCAGCGGAGCTGCCACAGAGCAGGCACAGACTGCTCCACTTCAACAGCTGGCAGGCCACCCTCAGACAGATTGGTCAGTCTGGTGGTGAAGTGGGCTGGTGCATCCACCCCCAGAGCTACTGTCCATCTGTTTACAACCTGTGTCACAGGAACACTCCCCTGATCTGGTGGGAATCCTTACCTCTGTTCTGGTTACAACCTTGGCCCCGGCTCTGTACTGACCCACTGAGGATCCCAAAGTACCTGTCCTTATTTCTTGATGTTCCAGTTCACGGGCCATGTGTTGGCCTCCTCAATCCAGCACTGCTCTCACCCTCCTGGGTGAGCCTCACATTCTGGTGCCACATCCTCCCCCACTTCATCTGGCAGCTTCTTTGGACAAGCCTCCCTGGGTCCTAGTCCCGGCTTGAGCCCCACTTTGCATGGCTAGCCTCCCCGCTGACTCCTCTCTACCCTCGCTGCCCATCAGTCTCCTACCAGTTTACCTGTAATCCCACCTAGCACCCCTCCGGTGCCTACTTTCACCTTGACTTCTTGGGCTAGCATGCCCTTATCTCCTGGAGCAGCCTCTCTTAAAGGGCTCGGCCAGCTGACAGGATTGAAAGGTGGGGGCTGTGGCCAGAGTGCTTTTCACCACCTCCGTCTGGTGAGGAGGCTGCAGCCTTTTCTTTCTGATTCAGAACTGGTCACTGTCATTTATGCAGTCATCACCTCGAGGATAGATTACTACAATGTACTCTACATGGAACTGCCCTTGATGACTGTTTAGAGGCTGCAGCTGGTGCAGAATGCAGTGGCTCGGTCAACTCCTTTGGGGGATGAGTCACCGGAAGCACATTACACCGGTGTGCCGAAGTCTGCACCGGCTACCTATAGCTTTCCAGCCACAATACAAGGTGCTGGTTTTGACCTTTTAAATTACTAAATGATCTGGGTCCCATGTATTTGAAAGACCATCTATCCTACCATGTCCCTTTGCGGCCACTCCAGTTGGCTGGGGGTGCCCTCCTGTGTTTTCCGTCCATTACCCTTGTCCGTGCGGTGAGGGTGCATGGGAGGGTGCTCTTGGTTGCTGCCCCCATGTTGTGGAACTCCCTTCACTGGGAGGTTTGCTTGAGCTTGAGCCTGTTTATTTTCTGGAGGTGGTGCAAAACATATTTGGAAAAGCATTTGGCAAGCAGGGATGGGTGGGGGTTGGTTGTAAAAGGGTGTGTTTTTATTGTATACAATTTAATGTTTTAACTGTTTTTTGTGTGGACTCTGAGCTGTCCTGAGCCTTGTGGGAAGGGTGGCATGAAAATTCAAAAATAAATAAAATAAATAAATAATAAACTACAGTGTAAGCTTGGGGGTTCACAATCCCTGACTCAGCTGATTCTCTTGCTATTGGAAAAGCAGATGGTGTGTGTGTGTGTGTGTGGGGAGGGGATTTCATCTTCTGCACCAGGTCCTATTCCAGCCAAGCTACACTCCTGCTCATCACATCTTGCAACTAAATAAGAACAAGTCTGGTCAAAACATGGCCAAGAGAAAACCAAGTACTGTAGCAAGTGATATTGGAACTTCACTCTTATGGAGCAAAGTACTAACCCAGTGCCCCAGAAATATTGTCTGACAACTAAAACTCAAAACAAGTACCCTCCAAAATGTTGAATTTCTTGTACCTGAATTGACTCAGATTTTGGGTATGAATTAGTACCCAATTTTGACCTGGTTTGGGTATCTGATGACCCAGAGTGTCCTGGAATATTGACTTCCTCCAGTTCCAGAGTATCAACTTCCTGTTCTATTTCTTTAGTTTTCTAACCCGATTTTTCAGTTTTCTGTATGAATTTTTCAGTCAGTAACTGGAAAATAGGTAAATCAGTACTAGAATTTACTGATTTTGGGGAGTATTTGGGTACCTAATCATGATCTGGTAGCCCGCTCAATACATGAAATGATACTTGAAAATTACCCTTGTGTACCAAACTAGGTACCCAGTTCAGCTCTAGCCCCAACATGTCAGCATGAGAACTGTACTGTTTGAAGTGCTATATTTCCAGTGTAAGGTTTTTAAAAAGAGTCTGATCACCTGTATCGTTTGCAAGTATAGAACTGCTGTTCTCTACATCAGATTCCAGTTTGGGTAACTGAATTTTGCTTCTTTAAATTATCCTGTGGTTTCAATTAGCTATGGTATCCCTTTCACTTCCTTTCCTAAAATGTTGTGCAAGGCTGCTGTACCATTTGCTATGGTTCATACCCTACAGGAATTGAATGCATTTCATTGCATATGATCAGGCTTAGGGTCTTGCTGGATGGGCAATTTTTTGAAAGCAGCTCAGCTTCCAGTAGATATGTAAATGAAATACCAGATTTTCAAATGTACTCAGAACTTAGCAGCTACCATTTGTTCTTAACTTGTCCATCTCATTTAGGTGACTTAATGGAAACTGAGGTCAATCCCTCATCAAAATGGAATTACCATGGGAGAAAAAGTGGTGCTAAAATGGAAACTTCTATCTATCTAAGATAGTAAAGATATACTGAAAATATGTCTTTTCTCTTGGTATTTCCAGTCATGTCCAGGCACAGAAATGCTGGGTCTTTTGTTAAAGAAATTAGGCTACATGAAGTTCCTGGTTTTTTTTTAATGAACTCAAGTAGTTCATATCAACACCCAAACTTTTCAAACAAAACCTCAGCTCCAAAGGGAAACCAATAGTAGTAGTAGTAGTTTCTGTTGTATAAAGAAAATCCCTTTGTGCCTAATATGTAGGAGAAATTATCCATGAACAGGTAATCCATATGAAAATATGACCCCTGGAAGTCAACCAAAATTTGATGTGTTGTTAAGAAACATATAACATCACAAGTCAAATCTGCCTGAGGAAAGCTTTAATTTTAGAAAATATAAAATCTGAAGAGTGTTAGTAACTTATCTTAGACAAGATACTTGTTCATTTTCTCTACCTCTTTGCTTTCTATTGGAAACATCCTAGGTGCAAGGGAAGTTGGAGCTCTGCTAGGGTCAGAAATTTGGACTTGACCCAATTATGACACCATCTGTATCGGGCCTGATCTGAGTCAGAATCTGATGCAGCTGGACTCATCTCAGTACCCAATGTTTCTGCCTCCCCTGGCCCAAACCACATCTAAAAGGGGCACGGCTAAGGTATTCTCTTGCCCCTTTCTGATATGGCCAAAGCCATTACAGAGTGCTCTGATGTCATGGCACTTCATAAAAGCTGTCTTCCTGCAGCTGGGAAGCCAAGCCTAACCTGACCTTGGCCTGACAGGACCAGCTGTGTCCCATCAGACTTGGTTTGGGCTATAGGCCTCTAGGCATGCAAAACAAACCAAGTATTATACAAGAGAGAAGGAAATTAAATTTGAGCTCTACGTAGTGACAATTTTCTATTTAATTCTCAATTAAATTTGAAATTTACGTAGTGACAATTTTCAATTTAATACCCAATTAAAGTTAAGATCTACATAGTGACCATTTTCTGCACATGTCACAAAGTGCAGCATATAAGAGAATTTTAGGGTAAGAGTTGTTGTTACTGTTGTCCAAAAGTGAATCACCGTATGCATAAGACCAGCACATCGTAAGTCCCACCTATGCCTGAAAGATTAACTGGGAACTAATTAATTTTTCTCATATCAATACCTTATAGTGTTTACATCCTGTCACATATAGTCCTGGATAAATTCAGGAAGAATTATTACTTCTGTCATATGGTAAATAAGGGCTTTTATCAAGATGTTCAGCTGCCTCAACTCCCATTGACTTCAGTAGAAGTTTAGGCCAATCTGCATTACACACATGACGTATAGAGTATCTCACAGAGTATCTCCCACCATAAGGGCTTAAAGCTAAGCTCTGAAGGCACTTAGAACAACATTACATAAGTGAATATGTTGTAAGGTTACATTTTGCATACAATTCCCATGAACTGCTGATGAGCCACTGAGCTTATCTTCTGCTGAGAAAAATAAATGGGTTATGAATTATTTTGGCAGCTTACTCAGACTGTTTATTAAAAAGGTGAAAAAGCGACGTGTTGCCCCTTAAATGCCTAAAATCCTACTTCTTGTGTTTACCCTTTATTCCACGGAGTTGATATCAGCCTAGATCCTTCACTACACAATAGTTGGTACAACGAAGGGATCACTTTGATAAATTCAGGGATTATAGGTTAGCCATAACAAACATAGTAGCCACTATGATTTGAGAAGCTCATGTAGCACCAGAGTCCTTTTCTCCAGGGGAAAAACGTTTCTTGGCATGTTTTTAACTACAAACTGCCTGAAGTCCTCCATGTTTTCTTTAACTGTGACTTCAGTGAAGCCTGTGTTCTGTCTGCTGTGATGTATCTGAGTGCAAACAGCCCACTGTTAGCCATTATGTACCTATTAGCACTGATTACTTTCTGATAGCTCTTCACCAGTTGGTTTCACTCACTTTGACAGATTTGGTGCTTTGTTTAACCTTTAAACTAGTGGGGCAATAACACTGCTGACAGAATTGGAGAAATAATTAAGGAAAACTTAGCCAAGGAATAAGAAAACAACTGTAACAAGGCAGGTCTTTCTGTTAGATTTGAAAAGTTGTCAAATGACACACGGGGGGAGAGAGAAAGGCTTGAGCATCCACCGCAACAAGAATAGCACAATGCAGCATAATTATCGCTATTTTCAGATTAATCTGCAGGAATCCAGTTTGAAAAGATTATTACTGCTTTACTAATCTTATTGTTTTTTTGTCTGTAGGTAACGACTCTCTAGGCCAAGAAATAATTCATTTCTACATTTGTTACCAAATGCGCTGTAGCAGTGAGGAGTGAACAGTAATAGGTTGCAGAATGTTTCTGATTTATAAAGGGGAAGGGAAGGAACAGCATTTTTAAAGTATTGTCTTGAAGCTTCTGAAAAGGAACTGTATCAACTTAAAATCCTACTTTCCTCTGACTTTTTTTTATACTTGCTGCTTAACACATACGATTACCGTTGTTTAAGAAATTGTGAGGGAGAAAATGTGTTTTCTGTTCCCCTTTGTTTGCTTTGTGGTTTGGAAGTCTCTTTGGGCAGAAACGTGGGCTTGATGTAATTATGGGGTGTGGAGTTGGAAGTGAAATTGACCCTCCCAATTTAGGGGCCATGGAGAAGGTTATGAACTGAAACGGCAGCTGTGCACTCCTCCCGTGCCTGGTTGAATGAGGCAGTTGTCACTTTAGAGTAAAGTCACCATCCAACTTGTCTTTCATGTCATGGACTATCCCAGGTTAATGTGATTTTTGACACAACCCCCTTAAATGGTGTGGTGTAACGAGTGTTTGAGACTGGAAGTGAATTACCTAGTTTTCCTTGTACAGTCAGTGTGTCAGATCCCCTTGTCTGAGCAGCAACAGGAGGGAGAAAAACATTTGTTAAAAATTAGATTTCCCCCCGATCTTCCAAAACTGGGAAAGTGGATCCTACAAGCTGGCATTCAATCTGAACCTTGAACTGGTTTTGAGAAGCTGACTAGACTTCATCTTGATGGTGTCTCTTTAAAGTTTTTACTTTGCTCTTTTACTGAGAGTGTTTGTGTTAATGATCCACAAAGGCTTGGGCTTATGACCAGCATCATTTTCATACAAGAAGCGTGAAGAAGCAGACCTATAAGCCATCTGATTTTCAGCAGTCGAGATCCAAACAAACCAAATTTTGTGGCTGGCATGGGCTGGATAAGTTCAAAAGGAGTCCCCTTTGAGGTGTATTTTGTGTCATTTAGTAACCTCCTTTATAGCCTGGTTAAAAATGAGAGTGGAGGTCACAACCTTTTTGTAGTTCCACCAGCCAGAGGTGACATGCAAAGCACAGAACTTGTTTCAGCACTGCACATGGATAATTAAAGTCTTTTAAAAAATATTCCAGTAAGATAGCCAAAATAGCCTGCCTGATCATTAATAATTGAACAGTTTGTAAGACATTAAAATATAATGTATTCATTATTTTCCTCAGGTTGACTAGAGCATTACATAATGTGATGTATTTATAAGCTTTAGCCTCACTTGCTTTAGTTATACTTTTATTGGCCATGATAATAACAAGTAAAATAGACTACTTTCCTTCTTGTCAGATGTAAGATACTGACATCAAACAAATAGCACAGTTGTCTCTTAATTAAGTGTGGTAACTAGTCTAATTTAGTGTCTTTTCATCACTCATTTATTATCACTCTTACTGCTCCTAGTATTGGTTCTTATGCTAATTGCTTAGAGTAATGCTCCTAAACTCCATAACTCCATAAATATTTCCTGGATGAGAAGTTCAGTCATTTCTAGCAGCTCGTTTTAAGTATTCCACAGAAAAACATACTATATGTCGCAGTTGAACAGGAAAAATCGAATGTAGGGGAATTGTCCTTCGCCATACAACCACAATACAATTTTTAATGTGGTTTTCTACACTTTAGCAGCTCTTCAATGAAAGAGAAATGCTACCATAGATAAGCATTTAATATTAGCTTTTCTTTCTCAATGAAAAAGTGGGTTCTCCCTGAGTTCCCTCTCACTTCCAACAATTCTTGTGTTCTAGGTCACTTTTTTGAATCTCTCTGCATACTGTTTTTACCATAGCCTGATCTGAAACATGTTTTTAAGAGGATCTGGAAACTGACAAAGCTTTTGCTTTTCACTCAGGTGTATTAGTGTCTCTTGACAAATAAGACACTGTGTAATGGAGAAGAGAATGATGTTTCTCTTACTACGTTACATGCTTCTGAAACCACCTTTATCTTATTGTAAAGTGTACAACAAGCTTGGCACCTCAAGAGGGTGTACTAAAAACAAGGGCAGAGAGAAAGATACAAAGAGATGTGCTAATTAAGCTGATTAAAGTGCAGCTGTTGTAGTGGTGAGCTAAAATGTAGGGATGTACAGACAGAACGGAGTTCGGATGTTCGGCTGTTCAGACTAAAAACTTAGTTTGGGTTCGTGGGTTCAGTCCCCCCTGAAATTTCAGTGGAGTTCAGCCCCACCGGGAGGCTTGGGACTCTCCAGGGACCCCCGTGTGTGTGTGTGTGTGTGTGTGTGTGTGTGTGTGTATGTGTGTGTGTGGGTGGGTGTCAGAGAGAGCATGGCAGGTCCTTGGCACCCCGGGTTGCCCTGGCAGACAGGCTTGGTGCCTGGCCCCTGGGGGTGCCCGTGGAACCAGGGCTGGCCGTCAGAGAAGCAGTGGCAGCAGGAGCAGCAGAAGAGACCGAGAAGGCTTGACGCTTGGCACCTTGGGTTACCTGGGCAGGCAGGCTTGGCAGTTGGCCCCTGGGGGTGCCTGTGGCACCAGGGCTGGCCATCTGAGAACCAGCAGCAGCAGCATCCGGGAAGGCTTGGGGCTTGGTGGCTGGCACCCATAGGGACAGCCCTCCCTGCCTGTAACGTAGGCCCCAGAACCCTGATGGTGGGTCCTGGGGCTGGAGTGGCTGGCTGCTTCTTGATGCCATGGAATGACAGGTCCCCATGAGTGGAATGATGCTCCCAGAACCCTGATGGTGGGTTCTGGGACTAGAGTGGCAGCTTCTTGATGTGGTGGAACGACAGCCCTCCCTGCCTGGAACGTAGGCCCTGTCTCTTATACACATCTAGATGTGTATAAGAGACAGGCAGTTGGCCCCTGGGGGTGCCTGTGGCACCAGGGCTGGCCATCTGAGAACCAGCAGCAGCAGCATCAGAGGTTGGGAAGGCTTGGGGCTTGGTGGCTGGCACCCATAGGGACAGCCCTCCCTGCCTGTAACGTAGGCCCCAGAACCCTGAGGGTGGGTCCTGGGGCTGGAGTGGCTGGCTGTTTCTTGATGCGGTGGAATGACAGCTCCCCATGAGTGGAATGATGCTCCCAGAACCCTGATGGTGGGTTCTGGGACTAGAGTGGCAGCTTCTTGATGTGGTGGAACGACAGCCCTCCCTGCCTGGAACGTAGGCCCCAGAACCCTGATGGTGTGTCCTGGAGCTGGAGTGGCTGGCTGTTTCTTGTTGCGGTGGAATGACGGCTCCCTGTGAGCAGAATGACGGCCCCAGAACCCTGATGGTGGGTCCTGGAACTGGAATGGCTGGCACCCCTACTTGGCCAGAAGTTGCAGGCTGCCAGCCAGGCATCAGCGGAGCAGCAGCAGAGGCCCGGCCAGGGCTTGGTGGCTGGCACTCCTGCTTGACCGGGTGTTGCAGGCTGGCTGGCATCGGCGGAGCAGCAGCAGAGGCCCGTCCAGGGCTTGGTGGCTGGCACTCCCACCTGGCCAGGTGTCGCAGGCTTTCATCCTACTCTCCGGATCTCGAGAAGCTATTCTGCCAATTGGTCAAGCCTTGCCCGGTGGTGAATCACATGGCCACCCAATAGCAGACATTGGATTGCTGGGGCACAGTATCCATGGCACAGCAGAGGTAGCAAAAGCGGACATTGGGTTGCTGGGGCACAGAACCCGTGGCACAGACAGCAGAGGCAGCATTGGCAGCAGCAGAAGACATTGTATTACCAAGGCACAGAACCCATGGCACAGACAGCAGAGCAGCATTGGCAGCAGCAGCGGACATTGGATTGACCGGGCACAGAACCCGTGGAACAGCAGAGGCGGCAGCAGTAGGATTTACTGTGTGCAGCACCCATGAAGCCAAGATGGTAGGATTTTCCAGGGAAGAGCTCCCATACAGCAGCAAATGGCAGCAGCAGAATTGTGTGGGCACATTTGGATTTGCCAGGGCAGAGCACCCATGGACCAGCAGACAACAGCATCAGGATTACCAGGCCAGTGGGGCACATCACCCAGAGTTTCCAGGGCAGGCTGTCAGAGGGGTAGGGGAAGGAAGGGGGTACAAGGGTTGCCCAGGCACACCACACACTCTCTGGAAGCTCTGTTGTAATCGAAGGGGATCCCGGAGGCCCGTCAGGATAGTATTTGGGCCGTTCCTTGGGCTTTCGCACCTGGAACTTAGGCCCCTATCATCATAGGGCACAGAGCTTGGATTGGGGCAGAGTTCTTGCACACCACAAGGGAATGGTAGAGACAGTGGGGATTGGTGCAGGGGGAACAAGGCAAGGGCCCAGGGATAAGGGGAACAGGGATGCAGGGGCTTGCACACAGGATTGGGGATGGAGGAAAAAGGGGGCCCAGGGAGGAGCAGAAACGCCAGGCCCGCAGGCCCCTTCACACCACCCACTCAGACCTTCAGGGGGTAACAGGAACTAGGAATACAAACAAGCACAAGGCAATACAAGGAGGCACTGTCAACACACTTCAAAAACAAGGAGGGGGAAGGGTAGGGAAAATGGAGGCAACAAGGGAGGCAAACACAGAGGGGAACTCTCAAGTCTTGCACTTAGCTTTCAAGCAGGAGGGGGGCTAGTTCATCCAGGCAGGAGCTCTGTTCACTGGCCCAGAGCTTACTGAGAGGCCGGCTTATGAAGGGGAAGCACCGCCCTCTGCACGCTCCCGCAGGCGTGCGGAGCGGCGCAACGGTGGGCGGGGCCTTGCTTCGTCGGGGGAAGCATCAGCTGTTGGCGCAACGTCAGCGCGCACCAGAGTCCTGGTCAGCTGCAGAGATGCCTCCGCTGGGGTAGTGCTGGTGGGGGCGGGGCCTATTGCTTCAGGGAGCGGCCGCCGCGCCGGGAAGCGGCCGCGGTGACTGACACAGGCAGACAGGCACCTTGGCATTAGAGGCAGGCAGGCCAGGGCAAGGCTTCAGCTTTGCCCACAGGGTGGGCATACAGGCCCTTTGGCATGAGCATGGGAAGACAAACTGAGGCAGACTTTGATCTTGGCCACCTGGGTGGGCGGGCAGACAGGCAGTGTGGCATGAGCATGGGAAGGCAGATTGAGGCAGGCTTTGATTTTGGCCACCTGGGCGGGCAGGCAGACAGGCAGTGTGGCATGAGCATCGGAAGGCTGGCTGAGGCAGGGTTTGATCTTGGCAACCTGGGTGGGTGGGCTGACAGGCAGCATGTCATGAGAAGAAGGCAGACTGAGGCAGGCTTTGATCTTGGCAACCTGGAAGAACGGGCAGACAAGCAAAGTGGAATAAGAGGCAATAGGGAAGGCAGGCTGGGACCTTGGCAGGGCACTCAGATAGGCTGGTGAAGACTGTGCAGCGTATGCGAAAGACAACCAGTCAGATAGGCGGGCCGAGATCGTCTAACCAGTGTCCGGCTGGCAGACTTACAGCTTCCCAATGCCACCCTGTGTCATGAGGTCAGTCAGGTAGGTGGCTGAGGCCATCTAGTTAGAGAGAGAGAGAGAGGCAGGGTGGGCGCTGGGCATTGGGAGGAAGGGGCAATACCTCAGAAGCAGCAGCAGCCCAGATTGAGGAGGAGCCCCATCCCAAAACTGCCCCTGGCATGGGATGGCATGTGCCACTGCACCATGAATCCATGTCCAGGGGCAGCTCGGGGAATCTCAACAGCGGAAGGTTCACCTTGATAAAAAACAACTGCTCCACCAACTTGGCCCCCAGTCTCAGGCGGTGTGGCGAGCAAATGTCCCCCGTCATGGAGGACACCCGCTCTCTGGGGACACTCGTTGGTGGGCAGGACAAGAGACCCGTGGCCACTTTGGACAGGGCCGGCCACACGTTGGCCTTGCTGGCCCAATAGGCCAAGGGATCGCTGCTGGGTTCGATGCATGGCTCCTCCCCCAGGTAGCTCTCCACTGCTGCTGAGGCGCTGTTGTACTCCCACACGTAACTCTGCCTGTGCACCACCTCCACCACTTCCCTCAGCCACACTGCCTGCCCTGCTGTGCATGAACCCATGCTCGCCAGAGTGTCCTGCACATATGAGCTGCTGCTGGCAATAGGGGTGCTGCTGCTGCTCAGCCTGCTGCTGGTGCTGCTACTGCTAGGGCTGAGGGCAGGGATAGATCCCCGCAGCTGAAAGGGGTGGCTGCTCCTACTCCCACCATCCCCAGAGGTGTCCTGCTGCTGCTGCTGCCGTACACTCTCAAAAGCCCACTCTGCCTGCCAGACCCTCTCCACCAGGTCACCTTTCCAGTGCCCACAGAGCGCTGTCTGGTGTGCCATGCTGGCCTTGACCCTGGAGTCCAGCATGGTTGCCAAAACGTATTCTGCGCCCTGCAGGAGCTCATTGAACCACACCTTCAGCCCTGCCTTCAGCTGCTGCACCAGGGCAACCACCTCATCAGCCAGCTTCCTGCCCTGAGGGCCACAATCCTGTCTATTCAATTACTATTCAATCCTGTCTATTCAATTACTTTGTAAAGCACCAGGTACATTGCTTGCGCTATATAAATGCTTAATAATAATAATAATAATAAATTAATAAATAATATCTATCTATCTATTTATATACAGGGATGGGGAGGATCACAGACAGCTCACAACAAACAACACAGGGAGGGATACAAAACTAAAATGAAACCTAAATCAATTGAATGCTACTCTAAATAAATCCAAAAAACAGGGGAAGGGAATCAGGGATGGAATATATACAGGGATGAGGGAAGGATTCAGTGGAGGGTAGGGAGAAAGAACACAGGGAGGGGTAAAAAATAAAAATAACACCCAAATCTATCTAATCTAAATAAATGAAACTATGGAGGTAAATTTGTGGAAATAGGTGAAATAGGAGGAGGATGGCAATGGATTGGGAGGAACACAATCTGCTGGGAGAGGGAGACTTCTGAAAACGCTTGCTGACAGGATCAGTGGCTAGCTCAGAAGGAGTTGGAAGGGGGGAGGGCAATGACTTTTGTTACTTGCTGCGCCCGCCTTACCACAAGCACCATTGGCTCCGTTCAGCCTAGCCCATGGCCAATTGCAGACTGTGAAGCCAGTGCTCTGAGGAAAAGAGGGATGGTGATTGGGCAGGCTGGCTGCTAGTCCAAGCCTCTCCACCCCTGGCGCCAGGAAGTCTGCTCCTCAACTGCCCCCCCCGGGCCTGCCAGCCAGTGTTTTTCCTGCCCGAACGTGCCCAAACTCATCCGATTGTGGCCGAACTGTTCGGGGCTTCAGACGTTCAGTTCGGGCATCCGAACAGGCCGAATTCGGGCCGAACACCGAACGTCCGAACTACGTTCGCACATCCCTACTAAAATGTACTCTTGTTTCTTTATGGAGCTTTAGTAATAAAGATGTATTGGGACAGTCTTGTGTTGAAAAATAAAAATTATTTAGTATGACAAAGCAGACTAGTAGTGTTCCAAGAATAAATGGAATTGGGTCATTATATGTAAACTGAAAGGCCCTTTCCTGGCTCTGAGGTTAGAGCACTTATACATGAATTCATCAACCCCCGACTAAATGGATTGCTTAGAGATCAGCAACCAAATGAATTTCTCAGTAAATGTCTCTCACCCCGTTGTCACTTTTTTCAGAACTCCATATGCTAGATTGCAAACTACAGATTTAGCCCTTTTGCCCAAAGGCATCTGAACCTGTGAAAAGCCTAGCTGAAGCACTGTCTATTGTTCATTGACAACTTGTCAATTTACTTCCAGGCAAAATAACTCATAAACATGATAAGTAAGGCAGATAAAACAAGAATTCTTTCACACTCTGCAACTTTACTGCAAAAATGCCTTATTTTCCATAAATGTGTGAAATCTCCCCTCAGAATTGTGACTGTGCATTGAACTTTAAAACTGTGTGAAAACAGCACAAGCTTCTCATCGTTTCTGCTTGTAATAAGATGAATGTTAAATATTAAAGATGCATTAAAAGCAATAAAATAAAAGATTTTTAAAGGTTCAACAACATTATCATATTGCTGTCTGGTTCTTTTGAGCTAATAGAAGTTAAGCTGAAGTAGAATCTGCAAAAGACAAATGTTTGAATAAAAGCCTTTAAATTTGACATTTTACTATATTTATAATGGCTATTATCCAAACCTCATCAGTTCAATTTTTTTTAAATATATGAAACAGTGAGAATTGCATATAAATTAACAAAGTGCATTCCTGCTGTAATCAAACTGTATTGTAGATTTTTGAAATTTTTTCAAAGAGGAGAGCATATGGGCATCTTTTATGTCACTCAATACATTTTTGCAAACAAATCCGGAGTTTGTACATTTGTACACTCACAGGCTGATTCACGCACAAAAGCCTTATTATTGAATGTTTGCAGGAAACATTTTTTGTTAGGGACACTCATTTCCACGATCCTAGAATTGTCCACTGATTTTAGATCAGGTCCATAGAAACAGTGGGTAAAAACAAACGAGACGGGGGAGAGTTGGATCTCCTGGCTGCTGCAGGAAGGATCACTACAGTCGCCACTCCTTGGGTCAGTGAGGAGGGCAGTTCAAATGAGGAGGTCCCCACCCCCCTGAATCTAGGCAAGGAGACTTGTCACAGGTCCTTCCACGCCATGGGTTGGCTGATGAGCTGTCTACACGGAGCAGGACTCCCAGACCCCTTCTGCCAGTCAAACAGCTGATTGGGGGAGGAGGTGGAAGTGTGCCATCATTGGTCCACCATACAGCTGATTGGGGGGACCTGGAGGAGTGCTCTCATCTAAACAAACAGTTGATGAGGGTGGGGAGTCTGGAGGAATGTCTTCACCCTGCCCAGGTGTGCATGCCAAACAGCTGATTGGGGTGCTCTTCAGGCTGCCCCATCAACTGTTTGGTGAGCTGGGTGAGCGCACGCCTACAGGTCCCCTGATCAGCTATTTGACAGGACAAATTTGACACGGTCCTCTGGACCTCTGGACCCAATCTTGGACCTTGCCTCATGGACAGGTTGGGTGGGGCCTAGCAGATGGGAGGGCACATGTTATCCCAGATTAGCCCATCTGTGTGAGCCTTCGCTCCAGCTGCATCACCAGGGCTGGCCCCAGGGACTGCAGGGCCATGTGCGAAGTCTTGGTGCAGGGCCCAATTTGCATAATTTGCCCTCATACCTGCGCACACATCTTATCAGCACTCCCTCTTACCCCTTAGCTTCCCACACACAGCACCTCCTCATCATGTCAGTCCCACAGATCCACCTACCACACCAATATCCCCTCAGAGCGTCTCCCCTGTCTAGCTCTCCCCAACTTTTCTCTCACAGTTCCCCCCACCCTGCCAAGGATGGAACAGCAGGAGGGGGAAGGCAGTGTTGCACATAAAGAACATTGGGGTGGGGGTGGGGGGGCTAGGGCTGCATGGGTACTCAGATTGAGGGAGGAAGGGAAAATATATTTTCTTGGCCAGGTGACCCTTACCTCAGATGCTGCTTGGTCTGGGTTTTCTGGGAGGGCTGGTGGTTAGTCAAAGGCTAGGCAAGGAGGGGACAGCAGGAACATTTTGGTGGCTCCCTCTCAAGGAGCCATGGGGAACAGAAGGAGAGGGGGCAGCCATGGGGAGAGGGGACAGTCATGGAAGGGAGGGTACAGGGGGAGCGTCTCTCATCACACACACTTGCCTGTGTCTGTCTTCCACCCCCCGGCTCTTTTTACATGGACCAGGAAGGAGTCACGGTCCATGGGGGATGGGTGGAGGCAGCAGCAGGTGTGTGGGCGGCCCATCACATGGCTGTCCACCCATCTCCACACATGGAGGCCCTACGTTGCCTCCATGCATGGGGGATGAGTAGAGATGGGTGGAAGTGGACGGAGTGCGGGAGCGGCGGTGGTCTACATGGCCCATGCCATCGTACATGTGGGCGAGGGGGCGCGTCCATGTAAAAAGGGTCACACACGCACATGCATGCATGCACACAAGCATGCACATGTACACACACACTCTCTCATCACACACACACACACACGCACTCACCACACAGACACACACATGCAATCACACGCACACACGCACATATTCTCTCTCTCTCTCACTTAATCAATCACACACACACACTCTCTTTCTCTCTACTCATCAGACACACAAACACTCTTTATCACTCACTCACTCACATACACACACACACACTCTCTATTCCACACACACTCACTCTTACTCAATAACTCTCTCTCTCACACACACAGACACTTTCTCTTTCTCTCTGTCATCTCATACACACATTCTCTTGCATCATACATGCTTCTCCCTGTGCACACACACTAACTCATCATGATACACACATGAACGCTTACACTCCGGAGGTGGGGGAGAATTCACTGTGGTGCCACCTGTCACTGGTGCGGGCCTCCTGTTCATTTGCCTGTTTGCACTGCTGCTGCCGCCGTACCCACTGACACTTGGTTTAAAGGCCTTCATGGCCTGCGCTGCTGCACACATGCTGGGGTCCCGCCATTTTCCTATTCTGGCATGCTGGGAAATGTAGTCCCAGCAATCCAGAGTAGGAAACTGAAACTAGAAAACCAGTTTCCTATCCTGGCATGCTGGGACTACATTTCCCAGCATGTCAGAACAGGAAAATGGTGGCCAGCCCCCAGCGTGTGTGCAGGAGTGCAGGTAGGTATCTTTAAACTGTAGTGGCTACCTGTAACAGCCAGCATCATGGTTATGCATGGGAGGCAGAGAGCAACAAGCAGGTGGGTGGTGGTAGTTCCTCCCCCCCCTCCCCTCCCCTCCCCTCCCCTAGTGTTGCCACCACTGTCGAGGGAACTTGAACAGGCTGAGGCCCACCCCCAGCTGTTCTGTTACTGTGGCTTCAGGGGTTATGAAGCCACTGTCCTCACACTGAAGGGAGAGAGCAATAAGCAGGCCAGGAAGGAGGGCAGTGGTAGTTCCTCCCCCCTCCCCTCCTCATATATTTCCTCCGTTGCTGAGGAGACTTGGACAGACTGAAACCCAGCCCCGGTTGCCCCACCACTGCAGCTAGGAAGAAATGAGGGGCTGTCATCTGACCCCAGGTGTGGGCCCCTGTCTGGTGCGAGGCTATGTGCAACTGCACATGTCGCACAAGCCTAGTGTGCATCACCAACCTTCTCTGGATGATGTGCCCTGTGCAGCTGCCCTCCCACCCACTCTGAGGTGAAAGTGTGCAAACATCTGCTGACCACCGAACTGACAAGCAGGTGACTCACAAGCTACTGAGAGTTACTGCCTCATTTGTTTTCACCCATATGACTACTAAATAATTATATGGTCAGTGCTAGTGTCTACTAAAAATAATTATACTGCTCATTAAAAAATCAGAAACTATTGCTTGTTGTGCTAGTCTATCTTATAACTGCCCTTCACAGCCCCCAAACCCAGCTAACCTGGGGATGTGGAGGCTGTTTGTTCCACTCCCGCCCTTATGGAGGAAGAGCGAGGACACAATCCTGGGCTGCAAAGAAAAAGCAGGTGCTGTTGCACCAGCAGGGAGCACTCCATGAGGTTGCCTAGCAACCTGGAGTTTCAGCGCGAAGGAAGTCTCCTTGCGTGGTGATGAGACTTCCTCCTGGAAAGGGTGAAACTGACCTCCCTGCTCTCAGTCTGCAGAGAGCAAGGATCTCTCTCAAAGGATTGAGGATCCCTTGAGAGAGGATCCAGGCACAGAAGTAGCGTAGTGTAGCGTTTTATTTATACCCCGCACTCCCTCGGAGACCCAACTCGAGGCGGCTTACACAATAATAAATACAATACAATCCCGGGTATTATTCCCACGCAGGGGATCCCAGTACAATAACATAGCAGCAATACATAATAAGTCAGCAAACATAATAAGTCAGTAAAATCAACACCAACAATCCCTTACTGATAATCTCCTTTCTACCAACTCTTTACATTCCAGCAGTTGGTCCCACAACTAACCCTTTCTGTCCCCTGCTGCCACTAAGGGACATACCACCTGACTCCACCCCTCTCTCACTGGGGAGAGTCAGCTGCACCCTCCTCTCTATCAGTATCTAATATTACCCCCCAAACAATACACACATTATCAAAGTTTCCCCCCTCCACCTCCTGACCCAGCTGAAGGGCACAGCCAAAGGGCACGCCCTCCGGCCACTCCCGGTGTTAAGGGAGGCGGCCCGGAAATTGACATGGCCAGGCCCTGCCCCCGCAAGGGGGGGGGAGTGAAAGAAGTCCCGCGGCTCCCAGCTCTTTGAAACAGGGGCCCCCAACCCCACAGCCAAGTCCCATCCTTATCTTTGAAGGCGGGGGGTCCCCGGTGCCGCTGCCATCAGGTGTCTTTCAGATGGGCTCCCCGCTCTCCTATGCACTGCCGACAGCTCCAAACTCTCCCTGGCCTCTCCCGGAGTTAAGGGAGGCAGCCTGGAAATTGACATGGCTCACTGAAGTGAGCTGATCTGGAACAGGGATATTAGTTGGAGGCAGTGGAGCTTTGCAAGTAGGGGGTTTAGTAGCATTGTGAGTGCCCCGGGTGGAGTGCTGCAGTGGGCTTCTGTAGCGAGTTCCAGCACTGCAGGGGGAAAGGGAAATTTAGTTGCCCCCTTTGTGGGGTCCTGTGGACTGGTACAGTCTCTGAAGGGTAGGATCCACTCCCCCTTTCTTTTGCTGTTTTGGGTGCATCATGCCAGGTAAACGTTCCCTGGAGGGGTCCAGCGAGGTGCCCTCCAAGGGGCAGGGGGGCTGGTGCAAGACCAGGTGTGTCAGTTGGTGAGCTTGGTCAGGGAGAGGAGAGCAGTCTGATGCTTTTGTCCATGCAGGAGATACTTGGGGTGTGTGAGAATATGATTCAGCAGCTGGCAGCTGCTGTGGTTAGCATTGCTGAGGTGGGGGTAGCTCGGGGGACAGAGGGAGCTGCTGGCACGGCTGCTGATCCTCCTGTTGCAGACACCTTGGTATGTCCAGAGGTGCAACAGGATGTGGAGCTGCAGCAGGTTACTGGTAATCTCGCTGTGGTGGCAGAAGAGCAGCATGAGGCACTGCTGGAGAGGTAGGATAGGAGGACTCAGTGTGTGGGGAGGAGGAGGGTCTCTTCTTCTCTTTCCAGGGTGGAGGCACCTGAACCCAGAAGGCCTCAGAGGCAGCAAAACGAAGGGGAGTCTGATTCAGCACAGGAGCTGGCTGATAGGGTGGAGGCTTTACAGAAGACGATTATAGAACTGGCGGCGAAGTTGCCTAAGCTGCGGCCTACCCCAATGGTCCCTCATGGAGGTGAGCCATCAGGAGTCACACCAGGTGAGTTGGGGGTGCAGGTGTCATGCTGGGGGGGGGGTTGGGGTTCTGAGGGGTTGTCCCATGTTTGTGGGCCAGTGCACCACAAGCAGGTGCAAGGTAGTTGCGGTGGGGGGCAGAGGTTGGCATGGAAGGGTAAGTGGGTTCCCTTGGCCAGGGCAGGCAGCTTGCCCTTCGCTGTCCCCTTGTGGTCAGGGAGTGGCAGCAGGAGGCTGGGGATGAAAACTTCCAGAGCAGTTCCCAGGGCAGCCAGTGGGGACATTAGTTGGTGTGCAAGCTTTTCTGGATGCCATGGGGACATGGGGGCAACATACCCATTTGGGGGGAGATGACACACATTTGGGGGATATGTGTAATGTAATATAAAGAGTTAACAGATTGTAAGCTCAGATGGAGCAAGATACTGAATCAAGTTGCCAGAGTGGGGGGAGGTATTCCCTTTGTTATAACAAGTGGGCAGTTTATTGCCAAGCAGACCAGGTCACCCTGGCCACCTGATAAGAAGGACAATAGCCAGGAGACACAGGAAGTGACCTGGGGCCTCCTGCGAGGAAGAAGAAGGAATTCTTCAAGAATTAGATCTCTTCCATCTTGGACTTCAGCAAGTAAACAGCTCAGTAGAGTAGCTGCTGCAAGAATGCAAACTATGGACTAAAAACTTTGCCATGAAGTAAGACTTGAACCCGGTCTTCAACATCCAGACCGAGACAGCATCTGATGGGCCTGTATTGCACCTCTTAGGGTAAGAGACAGTCAGGGAATATCAGTGGATTTAGAATGCGTGGACTTTGTTTGATTTATTGACTTGCACTATCTGATCAACAGCCTTGTATTTGTATGTACTCAATATATGTTTTATAAACAAGCTTAGCGTGCTTGTGTCTTTATTTGGCCTTGGGGAATTCACTTGGGGGTACTCCTATCTAGGTGAGAGCCTAGACAAACCTTTTTCATATAAGACAACCCCACTGCAAAGTCTCCCAAGCTACAAGTGGGCAGAGAAAGTTCTCTACATTAAGACTGGGCTGGGAGATCAAGGGGAGGCTTGGCTAGCGGTGCAGACATCGGAAAGCTCCCTGATTGCAGTGAAGGTTTTCTGATCACGTGGGGACCCACGCGGGCACAGGCACCTGGGTTGCGGCTGGCCTGGTGGGCAAATGGGGGGACAGCCTCTAAAAGGAGGGAGAAACCCCAACGCCGGTGACACTGAATCAATCACAAAGGGGGCAAGTGTGTGCTGCATATGCCTCTGGGGCAGCGGTGGGTGGATGGCCCTCGTTGGGGCACATTCCTGCAGGACAAGGGTGTTCTGGGCAACATGGGGTGGGCTGCTAATTGACTAGTCCACCTAATCAGCAGCAGCCATCAGTACTATGTTATAGGGGGCAGCAGTTGGCATGTCAATGTGCAGTGGGGCACTTGCAGACAAGGCAGTCAAGCGCGCAGGTATGGACTGGAGGGGCCACCTCTCAGGCTCAGGACCATTGTTGCAGTGGTCTGCTGAGGCAGCAGCCTCCATTGAGGGGTAGTTATTCGGATGTATCATCTCCTATTGGGGCCCACCTCCTTCAAGCTGCACGGGAGATGTTTTGGAGGGGAGAGTATGTGGATCTCTTTGAGTTATTTTACAGCAATCCTATACCAGATCCCAATGACAGGGAGGAAAAGAAGGATAAGGAATGTTTTAAGCACCCCAAGGTGGACCATAATTAGTCCAGTTTGATGGCGGCTTACTCCATTTATTTAGGGGTGATGATTCAGGCTTTCCCAGAGGGAGCGGCAGAGCTGATAAAATATCAAGATATCATTCACAGAGCATTTGACACCAGCCAGCATGGAGCTTGACTAGTGTATGATGAGGCATTTTGGCACAGGGCTGCTATCACTCCCGGGTTGCGTTGGGATATCCATGCAAATGATTTGTGGCTGGAGAGCATGAATGATGCTTCCAGTGCCTCACGGACTGATAGCGGACATGTGCTTGTAAAAGGGGCTGTAGCAACTGTCAGTGATACAGCAGGTGCCGAATCCGACGGGTGAAAAGGAACTGCAGGTGTCGGTCCATGTTGGGAAATCAATCGTGGGGGGAAGTATTCTAGAACCCCTTGTCAATTTCATCACTCCTGCTCACTTTCTGGGGGCCCCACGCGGCCTATAGCTGTGCAAAGCTCAAGAATTTTATCAAATTCAAGCAAGGTGGGCAGGGAGCATTCTCGTGTGGCAATTCAGGTTATGGGGGAGGAAAGGGCCTCAATGCCAGTCAGGCAAGAGACCTTGGAATTAGCGCTGCAGGAGTATCCCAATAAGCCAGCGCTAAGTTATGTTGTTGAGGGTTTGGGGGTTGGTTTTTGCATTCCTGCTGTAGGGGTAATCCCCTGCAACACTGCAGCAAATTTGAAGTCTATAAGGGGTCTGGAGCGTGTGGTTTATGCCAAGCTTGGAAAAGAGAGTGTGGAAAGGTGCATTGCGGGCCTTTTTGACTCTCTGCTACTTGACAACCTTTACATGTCTCAGTTTGGTGTTGTACTTAAGAAAACAGTCCATTCTATAGACTTTCATCTGCTGGGCTTTGCCTTTCAGGTGAAGTTTTACTTTGATAAGGCCATGCCGATGGGTTGCTGCATCTCCTGCACAGCCTTTGAGAAGTTTAGTTCTATACTAGATTGGCTTGTTAGAAGGTGGTCCAGATTGCAACAGGTTATCCATTACATGGATGACCATTTGTTCGTCGGAAGGGCAGAAACTAGGGAATGTGGGCGTTTATTGTGGCTGTTTCAAGAAGCTGCAGGTGAGTTGGGAGTTCCCTTGGCTCTGGAGAAAACAGGGCCCAGCAACGTTGTTGGATTTTTTAGGGATACAACTTGATATGGTTAAGATCGCAGCTCCCAGTAGACAAGTTAGTGGGTTTGCATGAGGGAATTAAAGCATGCCTTGGAGCTCCCAAGGGCACTGTTAAAGAGTTAAAATCATTGATTGGGAATCTTAATTTTGCTTGCCATGTGGTGGTTCCAGGACGTGCTTTTCTGTTGAGGCTTTATGAGAAAGTAGGGAATAACCTGCCTCCCCATTACCGCTTGAGGTTGATGAAGGAGATGAAGGAAGATTTATTGACATGGGCATCCTTTCTGTCCAATTTCAATGGTGTTGGAGTTTGGAGGCAGTCAGGCAAAACCTCTTGTTAGAGGTGGAGCTACAGGTGCAGTTAGATGTGACAGGTGCCCTAGGCTTTGGTCTACATTTTAGGGGAGAGTGGTATGTGGCAGGTTGGCTGGCAGAGTGGGCTAGTAGTGGAGTGACAAGGGACTTGAAGTTCTTTGAGCTATTTCCCATAGTAGTTGCTGTTTATATCTGGGGTGAGTCATGTTCCAACAAAACAGTCCATTTCTGGTGTGATAAGATGGCAGTGGCCCATGTGGTTAACAACTTGTTGTCCAGAAACCCTCATGTGATGAGACTGGTGAGGGCAATGGGTGTTGAAGTGCTTGCAAACTAATATCTTGTTTGTAGCAAAACATGTGCCTGCATTGGACAACGGCATAGCAGATGCCCTCTCTTGATTCCAGATCGACCATTCTCAGCTCTTGGCTCTAGAGGCATCAGAGACACCAGAGACTACCACCAGACTTGTGGAGCCTTGTCTTGTAGAATTGTTTGATGCAGTTTGAGGATCCCTTACTCCTCGAACAAGGATTGTTTATGAGGGGGGGAACAGACCAGGAACAGACAAGGTCAGGAGAAAGGTAAATAAACGTATGGAAAGGTGGCTGCATGCTCAGGGGGAATCACACAATAACTCATGGTGAGATTAGATATTTCAAGCCTGAGTTGTATTGGGTGGATGGAGTTCATCTATCTGACCTGACTATGCAGGTATACCTGAGAGGTCTTGTTGAAGCATTTCGTAAGGTATTGTTGGAAGCAGAGGGGGAGCGAACCAGCCTAGCACAGTCTGGTGGTTCTTAATTATTATTATTATTAACAAACATTTATATAGCGCCAGCAGTGTACCTGGCACTTTACAAACTAATAAAATAGACACGGTCCCTGCCCCTAGGGCTTACAATCTGAGAGACAGGAGCTGGGGGAGAGACTTAGGAAGGGGAACAGAGGGAGAGACAAGGGGTCTAACATTCATGAAGATGCGAGGTCTCAAGTGCACGTACTTGGCTTGGTTACGATGAGAATGACAGCAGGCAGGTCCATGTTGCAAGGATAAGGGTAAACCGATCGTAGGTATAGGAATAGTGGCTCAGCAGGATAAAGAGTCAGACAGAGCAGAGCGAAAGAGGTGAGTTTTAAGGAGAGATTTGAAGGTATGAAGGGAGGGGGCAAGGCGGATGTGGACAGGGAGGGAGTTCCAGGCATGGGGGGCAGCAAGTGAGAAGGGACGAAGGCGCTTAGGGGAGCAGGGAAGGCGTGGAAGGGTGAGAGAAGGGACAGAGGAGGAGCGAAGTGCACGGGCTGGAGTATGGAGGGCGATAAGTGCAGAGAGGTAGGGGGGAGCAAGGTTGTGAAGAGCTTTATAGGTGAAGACTAGGAGCTTGTGCAGGATTCGTTCAGGAAGGGGAAGCCAGTGAAGCGAAGAGAGGAGGGGCTGCACATGGTCGAAGCGACTGGCGAGGTAGATGACCCTGGCAGCAGAGTTTTGGACAGAGATGAGGGGAGAAAGGTGAGACCGGGGAAGGCCAGTGAGAAGGAGGTTACAGTAATCGAGGCGAGAGATGACCAGAGCATGAACAAGAGTTTTGGCAGACGAGACAGAGAGAAAAGGGCGAATCTTAGCAATGTTATGGAGGGAGAAGCGACAGGATTTAGCAACAGAGTCAATGTAGGGTTTAAAAGAAAGGGCTGAGTCAAAGATGAAGCCTAGGCTACGGGCTTGGGGGACAGGCAGGATGGTGACTCCATCAATAGTTATTGACAGTGAGGAAGGAGAGGAAGGATGAGGGGGGAAGATAAGGAGTTCAGTTTTAGCCATGTTGAGTTTGAGTTGACGTTGAGACATCCAGGTAGAGATGTCAGAGAGACAGTTGATGAGACGAGCTTGAACAGAGGGAGAGAGAGAGGGAGTAGAGAGATAGAGTTGAGTGTCATCAGCATAGAGGTGGTATTGGAAGCCATGGGAGGCAATGAGTTTGCCTAAGGATGAGGTATAGATCGAGAAGAGGAGAGGGCCAAGAACAGAGCCTTGAGGAACACCAACTGAGAGGGGGAAGGAGGAGGAGGTGGAGTTGGAGAGAGACACATTAAAGGAGCGGTCAGAGAGGTAGGAGGAGAACCAGTTATGGACAGAGCCACAAAAGCCAAGGGAGTGAAGGGAATCCAGCAAGAGTGAGTGGTCAACAGTATCGAAGGCAGCAGAGAGATCAAGGAGGACAAGAATGGAATAGAGACGTTTAGATTTAGCCACCAGAAGATCGTTGGTGATCTTAGCGAGAGCAGTTTCAGTAGAATGAAGGGGGCGGAAGCCAGATTGGAGGGGGTCAAGGGAGGAGTTGGAGGATAGGAAGTCAAGGCAGCGGGAGTAGACAACACGTTCAAGCAGCTTGGAAGCAAAAGGAAGGAGTGAGACAGGACGATAGCTAGAAGGGTCAGAGGGGTCAAGAGTGGACTTTTTGAGAATAGGAGAGACTGTGGCATGTTTGAAGGCAGAAGGGAAAGAGCCAGTAGAGAGGGAGAGGTTGATGATGTGCAGGAAGGAAGGGGCGACAGTGGGAGTAATGGAGGTGAGGAGGCGGGAAGGAATGGGATCAAGGGGGCAAGTGGAAGGGTTGGAGGAGGAGAGCAGAGAGGAGATTTCCTTAAGGGAGGCAGGGGAGAAGGAGGACATGAGAGAAGGAGGGGGAGGAGGGAGAGGGGTGGGAGTGGGAAGAGAGGAGTGGGAAGCGATGTCGAGGCGGATCTTGTCTATCTTGGAGGTGAAGAAGGAGGCAAGATCCTGAGCAGAAAGGGAAGAAGGAGGGGGAGGACAGGGAGGCTTGAGGAGGGAGTCAAAGGTAGAGAACAGGCGGCGAGGGTCCCGAGAACAGGACTCAATGCGGGAGGCATAGTAGTGTTGTCTAGCAAGGGAGATAGCAGAAGTAAGGGTGGAGAGACAGAATTTGAAGTGAAGGAAGTCAGCGTGAGAATGGGATTTGCGCCAGAGTCGTTCAGCAGCACGAGTGCAAGAACGGAGGTGGCGGATACTAGGGGTGAGCCAAGGACGGGGGTTGTGGGAGAAGGCAGGGCGGGAAGAGAGAGGGGCATGGGAGTCAAGTGTGGAGGAGAGAGAGGCGTTGAGAGCAGAGACAGCGGAGTCAGGGGAGGAGGAAGAGAAGACTGTAGGAAGAAGGGGAGAGAGAGAGGAGGCAAAGTCCAGGGGATCAATAGCTTGAAGGTCACGGAAGGGGCGTAGAGAAGGGGAAGAGGAGGGGGGACAGTGGGAAATGTTGAAAGAGGCAAGGAAGTGGTCTGATATAGGATGAGGATCGAAGGAGAGATCAGCGACAGAGCAGTTTCTAGAGAGGACAAGATCAAGAGAATGGCCATTAGTATGGGTGGGGGAGTTGGTCCAAAGGTGGAGGTTGAAGGAGGAGGCTAGGGAGAGGAAGCGAGAGACTGAGGGCTGAGATGGGTCATCAACATGAATGTTGAAGTCACCAAGGATGAGAGTGGGGATATCAACAGAGAGGAAGAAAGTGAGCCAGGACTCAAAGTCAGAAAGAAAGGAAGAGAGAGGACCAGGGGGACGGTAGATGACAGCAACACGTAGATGGAGGGGGGAGTAGAGGCGCACGGAGTGAGCCTCAAAGGTATGGAAGGAGAGAGAGGGGGGAGGAGAAATTGGTTGGAACTGACAGGATTTAGCAAGAAGGAGGCCCACCCCACCACCCCGTCCTTCAGGGCGGGGTTGGTGAGAGAAGGAGAGACCCCCACAGGAGAGGGTAGCAGGCGTGACAGAGTCCGAGGGAGTGATCCAAGTTTCAGTAAGGGCAAGGAGCTGGAGGGAGCGAGAGAGGAAAAGATCATGGATATAGGGAGCTTTACTGATAGATGAGCGACAGTTCCAGAGGGAGCAGAAAAATGGTAGTTGATGAGGGGGGAGGCAAGGAATAGGGATAAGATTGGGAGAAGGGGAGCGTCGTGGTAGGCTAGAGACAGGAGGAATAGGGATAAGATTGGGAGAAGGGGAGCATCGAGGAAGGCTAGAGACAGGAGTGGAAGGGGAGCAATGAGAGAAAGTAGCCAAGGGAGCAAAGGATGTATGGGGGAGGTTAGAGAGTGGTGATCGGTTGGGGGGAGGAAGAAGCTGGGAGGAGAAAAGTAGAGGAAGAAAAAGATGGACAGGAAGAGGAGAAGGAGAGGAGGGAAAGAAAAGGCGAGAAAATAGGGCAGACATGTTAGTGAGTAAGATAGGAGGGGGAAGTACAGTAGAAAAGAAATGGAGAAAAGTACCTGTAAGGCGCGCGCCTTTAGGCGCGCGCTTTTCGGCCCGCTGGTCGGTGGAGCTTGGGGCGGCAGGAAGGCCAAGCCCCAGGAGAGTCGTGGTGTCCTCGAGCGATGACAGCCGAGGATGCTGGGAGCGTATGCAGATGAGCTGCAACCTCACCTTAATGGCATAGATCCAGGTTGTATTAAGTTAGGTGTTAGGTTTGAGTTATGTAATTAGTAAGCATCTCCTTAAGAGATAGGGAATGTAATGTTGTGCAATGGCTGGGTGCGGTCAGTGTGACTGTTCATCCCATGATGTGGGCTGCATTATGCCCAAGGGGCTAGGACACCTGAAGGCATCCACACAACATTTAGGATAAGCCACGTTAAATAGGGCTAAACCACCTTTACCTCCCAGGGGATTATGCCTTTGGGGATAAGGTTTTTAATTAATTAATGGACTGAGATCCTGAGACCCCTTAGGCAGACCAAGGTTATCATTGTTAATGTTGTTAATGATCTGGACCCCATGATAAAGGGGTGAGTAACCCCCCTTTCCTCTTTAAAGTTGTTACATGTTAATAAAGAGTGCGGCCATTTTAAATCCAACTTTGTGTCCTTGTCTCATTCCGGGATGCGGTGACACACTTTCCTTCTATTTTCTCTTGTTTTTGATCTTACTACTGTTTTCCCTCCATAATGTGCTAAGATTGTAATCAAATTGGGGCAGTGACTTTATATGTTTGAATAATCTGTACAGAATCTTAGGCCCTTTTCAAACAGTCCATGGTGGTGTCAGAACGCAGGCTCACCACCCAGCCTCCCGCCGCCGGCTGCCGGCTGAGGGCCCCGCCCCCTGCGGCACGAACTCCGGGCAGTTAATTGGAGCCCCGCCACCGCCGCTTGGGGCCTCCCCAGGCCCGGGGAGTGCGCGGCGGGTGGAGCCTTCAGAGGACATTGTTGGGCCCCACCCCCCGCCACGCCGCTCTGAGCGTCTGCAGGTGCATGCTGGGGGCGGGGCTGGGCCTTTATCTGCTGGCACGGCGCACAACTCAGTGCCGGTGAACAGAGCGTTGCGACTGTGAGAGACTGGCCCCTGTGTGACAGCTAAGTACCTACAGACCTGAGCCTATTGTGTATTGCCTTGCTTGTGTTCCCTCGTTGTGATCCTTGTACCCCTTCCCCTGCTTATTGTGATTGGGCAAGAGAGAGCATGGACTTCAGTATAAGTGTGGTTACAAGAGCCCTCCCCCCCCCCTTCCTGGTGAGAACGCGTGGGTTGCAAGGGCTTGCGGGCCAGGGCGCATTTCCCTCCCTTCCGGGGTTGAATTCCTTCCTTCCCTTTCCCTTCTGAGTGGAAGCCCTTGGTTCCGGTCCCCCAGACCCTCAGGGCCCCTTACCCTGCTGCCCTTCACCATCCCTCACTGGAGCCCTTCCCCCGTGTTGTGTGCCAGCAGTGTGTGTGTGAAAACCCTTTCCTCTATAAGCTCTGTGCCCTATGATGATAGGGGCCTAAGCTCTTG
>QEPC01008742.1:2648430-2661332 GCA_003113815.1 Sphenodon punctatus
ATTCTATCCCCCCTCTTGTTTAACATCTATATGCAGCCATTAGGGGAGATCATGAGAGGGTTTCAGGGCATGCAGTGTCATCAGTATGCTGATAACACTCAGCTCTACCTCTCTTTTTCCATCAACCCAGGCCATGCCATTTCTTTATTTTCCCAGTGCCTGACAGCTGTGGGGGCTGGGATGAGGTTGACCCATCTGCAATTGAATCCTGACAAGATGGAGGTGATGTTGGTGGGTGAGGGCCTGGGGGGCCTGGGAGTGGTTCAATCTCCTCTTGTAGTGGTGGTGGTGGTTTGCCCTCCCATGATCTTGCAGGTACGGAGTCTGGGTGTGTTCCTCGATTCATGGCTCAGCTTGGAATCTCAGGTTGTGGCCATGGCGGGGAGTGCGTTTCGGCAGCTACATCTTGTCCGGTGGCTTCGGCCATATCTCTCAGACTCTGACCTTGCCACTGTCATCCATGCCTTCATCACCTTGAGGCTGGATTACTGCAACGCGCTCTACATGGGGTTGCCCGAGAAGCTGGTCCGGAGGCTGAAGCTGGTGTAGAATGCTGCGGCCCATCTCCTTACTGGGGCGGGCTGCAGGGACCCCATGACACCTGTGCTCCAGGCTCTGCACTGGCTCCCTATAAAGCACCGGGCTAGGTTCAAGGTGCTGGTTTTGACCTTTAAAGCCCTTCATGACCTGGGCCCTGCCTATCTGTGGGATTGCCTCACTCCCCATGTGCGTGAGCGACCCCATAGATCATCTGTGGGGGCCTTTTTGGAGGTTCCCCAGGCGAGATGGGTGGCAACTGATGTGAGATCTTTTTCAGTGGCTGTCCCCATGCTGTGGAATTCACTCCTGAAGGAGGCTCGGTTGTCCCCCACCCTCCTGTCATTTCAATGTTTGTGTAAGACCTGGCTGTTCCACCAGGCTTTTGGCAAGGAGGGTAGGGTTTGGGAAAGGAGGGTGAGTTTTATTATTTGTTTTAAAATTTGTTGATTTGTTTTTAAATGTTTTATTGTTACATTTTTTTGTTTTGTTTGCCGCCCCGAGCTGCCTTTGGGCAGGAGGGGCGGGATACAAGTTTTAAATAAATAAATAAATAAAGCTCAAAACCTGAGCTGAGAACTCAGTAAGGGGGTTACTGTAGAGTCTGTTAAGAGGCAGGAGCAAGGGGAGTGCTGTGCCTCGGACAAGGGGATGAACTGAAGGAGGGCTACATGGGAGCAGTTGGAGAGTGCTTCAACCCTACTCAGAGGGTGTTGCCTAAGTTGGAGGGTTTGTCATGCTGCAGGAGGAATTGATGCCTGACCTGTGAAGCATATGAGTACAGAGATTGGGGATCGGTAAATATTTGGGCTGTGGAGGATCTGTGCCCAACCAGAGAAAGGGGTTGTAACGGAGAAGCCAGATCCCTCCAAGATAGAGCGTGTATATAGAGGAACTGTGATAATGATGATAATGATAATTGTTTATTTCTGCTTGACCAGGGTCATTGCAGAGCATTATGAAAAACATACAAGGAAAAATGCAAACAGATGAAAACAAAAAATATATACAATTGCCCGCTGCCTCGCGACCATCCTCAACAAGGAGCGGCTCTCTGGCGGTGGGGGTTGTCGCACCCCCACCATTAGCCGGAATAAGACTTAGGGTGGGGTGCACAGCAATGTGAGAGCGGCGTGAAGGGAACTCTCATGAGAACGGGACTTCCCAGCCTCCATATTGGCCCAGGCACGACCTCCCCATTCCGCGCCTGGGTAGCATAGTGAAAGCACCCTCCCACCCTCCCTGTAAGTACTGTGGGTTTAACCGGTCATTGGACTTGGGTTCAAGGCCAGGAAGGAATTTGACCACCATACTGATTGGCATTGGTCATGGTTGGTGTTTTTTGCCTTCCTCACAGTACAGATTTTTGATGTCCCAGGTGGGAAGGGTATTAAATAAAATTAATTTGTCGCACTGCAGGGGTCCAGTGAATTAGTTAGATTATAAGTTAAGGATAGTCTGCTGCCAGGTCATCTCCCTAAGAGGTGGGGTCCAAGTGAATGCTAGTGCTTGGACGGCAAGCGTCACTCAGGACCCAGGTCGGGGGGGCAGGCTCCCGGGCCCTAGGGCAGGGGTGGTCCAGGGCTCGGGGGAGCTGCCCTCACCTCCTTCTTTGGGTCACTGGAGGCAAGGGCTGCCTGATCCGGCTGAGGGTCGCCAGACAGGTGTGACATTGCAGCAGCTATAGTTAGCAAGTTCGCGGTACTGAGGAACATCAGACCGCTTAAGGTTACCACAGTTATAGAAAGTTAATTAGTTAAGGTTAATAGGACCCAGAGGGGGATAACCCCCTCCTCACCTGACAAGGTCTAATAAAAATTGGTGTGGCCTAGTTTTATCCCATACCATGTGTCTGTGTCTTTCTTTTGGGGGTGTGCGGCAATTAATATATAGTTAAATAAACCATAAAAACAATCAACCCTCAAACGTTTACACTTACAAAAAATATAGTTTAAAAAGGAAGAAAAATAATTCAAGAAACTAATTTGATACCTCTCTACCCATGCTATAAAAAGAGGGAAGCCAACCCCCAAGAGCAATCATTTATCGCCAGGGGTCACTGTACGCATAAAGTGGACCACCGCTAGGGTCACCTCTGAGGAACTACCCCCCAAAAGCAGATTCACATAAAAATGTAGGGGTCTACCTGGGAAAGGGGCGATCACCGGGGAAATGAACTTCAGCCGGGCTGTCTCATGGAGGGGACAGACCAAAAACATATGTGCCAAAGACTCAACAACCTTTAGATGGCATTTACACAGCCTTGGGCTAGCAGGATCCCTTTGTATCTCCCCTCAACAATAGCCGGGGGAAAATAATTTGTCCTTGCCAGCAAAAAAAACCCCTTCTGTCCTGAACGGACAACCCCTGATCCAAATATGGAGACAAAGTGGGCGCATCATTGGCCCATTGTAAATATAAGACCTGGGACCTCTGGTCTCCAATGGCTGACCTCCGATCTTGCTGGCTACATCTGTCAGCCTTCTCAGAATCAGTCTTTTGGCTACACTGTAGCCCAAGGAGGCAAGGGAGGCTGGACAAAGACCCAACTCCCTGATCTTCAGATTGGTCACTCTAAGCTATTCATTTTGGAGACCTTCTCTCACAGCCAAGACCACCAGGGGAGTGGCAATCCCATATAGCAGCCTGAGCCAATAGCCCAATGCTGCAGCCCAGATCTTCTCCAATACAGATGGAAGACCACATTCCATGGAGAACACCAAGGAACTAATCCCCGGTGGGGCAGCCAGTAAGGAACGAACAAATCCCGTTTGAACCCTTTCCAACCCTTTCTCTTTCCCCAGGCCCCAAAAATGAGTCCCGAAAAGCAGAGAGGGCAGGTATTTCAGAGAAACAATTTTTAGCGCCGGAGGAATCAAATGGCCACCCTTCAATCTAAAAAAGGATAATAAGGCCTTACTATACTGCTTGGCTTTTTGCATCACCAACTGCATCTGTGATACCCAACCTTCGTTGGCTTGAAACAACAAGCCAAAATACTTACAAATTTTGACCTGGCAAATAGTTCTTCCCCCCCATCCTCCATTTTTGAACCTGCTTTTCCCTTGCAAAGACAACCACCTTAGTCTTATCATAATTAATCTCTAGGTAGTTGTCCCTGCCATAGCTCCAGAAGTTCTCCATTGAGCGCCTTAGCCCTACCTGCATATAAGCAAGGAGGACCGTGTCGTCCGCATAAAGCAAACACGGCACCGGGGTGCCGGCTATTTGGGGTGGATGACAATGGGGATCAGATAGTGTCTGGCCCACATCATTCACATACACGTTGACTAGATATGGAGCCAGGACACATCCTTGCTTTACTCCCCTCCCTGTTGCTATTTTGCCCGACAGGGCTCCCTAAGAGGAACTGTGTATGATGATGGAACATTGTAAACAGAGAAAGCATATGGTAGAGAACTGCACTGTATAAAAAATAAAAGGACATGAGCTAATAATTCCTCAAGGATGTGATTAGTGGACAGGATATTGCAAGGACTTACCCACGGATCCCTCCAACCCTGTTACACATGCATTTTACAGAAAAGAAAGAAAAATATCCTGCAATAATTGAATGCAATGGGTAAGCAAGAGAAAGTTAGGTAGTATTATTTTCACAGTACCATTCAAAAGCTGTTGCCCTAAGTATAGTGAAATCCATACTCGTCTCCTGCTTAGATAGTGAACGTGCTTGACACTTTGAGGTTAAATGCTTCTCTCAGATGAAATAGAAGGGTCTCTTATGCCTGAGTTGTCACAGGCTGTATGCCAGCAGTAGCAGCTTTCACAGGAGTAGGCATTCCCAGGCTAGAGGGGTCTTAAACAGAGACCAAACATAATAATATTTTCTTTGGGAAAATCAAATTAGTACCCTTTTTGGCTGGTGAAATCAAGCAGAAGGGTTTCAGGTCGTTTTGTTTGTTTGTAATGATTACAGTTCTGAAGGAAGATGTCCTCCTTTCCTCTTACAGATATGCAGGTTTCATGTTCCTGCTATCAAAGGCATATGGGGAAGGTGGCTGTCTTGACATAATATTGCCCTCCCTAATTATCTATTTTGGCATGGAGATTTTGATGATTTTGTGATTTAGAGTCTTCCAGAGGTTGCAAAGTGGTTGCCTTCCTGCAGGAGAGGAAGTGGGTGGTCTAGCAAGAAACAGGGGGTAGCCTGGGTTCTGCAGAAAGGTTCTGGACCAGTTTGTTGCAGGATTGATATATAGATTAACAGACACCCAGGGTGTTATCAAATGAGATAGTAGCCCACCTAATTAAATGGCAAACATTGCTATACTATGAGCTCCTTGACCATGGATGGAGGCATCGTGGCATCTTTCCTCTATGGCTGCACCTTCACCAGGGGCCAGAAGCAAGTGGATATGAATCCCCCACTCCTGCTCCCTCCATGGAAGCTGTGACTGCTGGCAGAGTTCCCTCTGTTCCTGGCCCCACCACAGAGCGACCAAGTATGAAGAAGGACATGACCACTGTGACTCTCACAATGGGTGAGAAACATTTCTCCTGCATGTTTGCTGTTACATCCTGAACTTTCTGTGTGTCTAAATTACTCACCCAGATATTAAACATCCGGCGCTTTGAACTTCTGCGTAGAACTTTCCCCAGAACTTTTGTGTGTAAAGGTTCTCCTCAGTGCTGGCCTTAGCCTAAGCATGGTCCAGGGCAGGGAACAAATGCGGGCCCCCTATCTTTGGGGATAGGGCTCTGACACTTCCCTCCGTCCATCCCCAAGCCTAAACGGTCATTGGAATCACTTACCTGGGCTGATGTCACTGCTGCTGCCACCACCACTTCTGGCCTGGGCCCCACGCCGGGCTTGGAGCTTCAGGCAGGATGGGCACCCCAGCAGCAGATTAAATCTGCTGCTGCACTGCCCGCTACCACCAGATGTTCCGCTGCCCCCACACTCTGCTGCCTGTCACAGTCTCAGCCAGTGGAAATGAGGGAGAGAGAGAGAGAGACCCTGCCTCTCCCTCATTTCCCCTTGCTGAAACAGTCAGGCAGTAGAGGGGGCCAGTGGCATGAGGGAGAGGCAGGGCCTCTGCCTGCTTCTCCCTCACTTCCAGCAGAAGTGAGGGAAGAAGCAGAGGCCCTGTCTCTCCCTCACTCTGTGGGTGCCCCCCCCACTGCCTGTTAGTCTCTCGGCCAGGGGAAATGAGGGAGTTGCGGGCTCGCTGCCTGTCAGTCTCAGATGGGGAATATGGGAGAGGCAGGGGCTCTGCCTCCTCATTCCCCCTGACCGAGACAGCCAGCCAGCAGAACTTCTGGTGGGGGCAGCAGCGCTGCGTCAAATCTAATCTGCTGCTGCGATGCCCACCCCACCCAAGGCTCCAAGCCTGGTGTGGGGCCCAGGCTGGCAGTGGTGGTGGCAATGGATCAGGTAAGTGATCCAAAATGGCTGGGCTTGGGGATGGGCAGAGCGGAGTACCCCTCCACCCATCCCTGAGCCCAGACCTGGGTAGGGCACTGCCCCCAGACCAAGCCGGGGCACCCCCTGAGCCAGGGAGTGCCCCTAGGCCTGCCAGAGACTTTGCTGCCAGTGTAAGAATAGTACCTCACCTTCGTACCCCAGTTTGCAAGCATGTGCAGAGTCACTCTGGGACATTTTTTACTTCCCTTCCCCCCTCACCCCTGACCTGGCCACATGACTACTGCTGTTTCAAATGGTCTCTGCTGAGTCTCCTCCTCCCCCCCAATTGTCTGCTAGTTTTTGGGTGCTGGGGGAACCTGGGGATTGTGCAATGGTTTCAGTGAGTTTCCTTGGCATTTTATTGGCAGTTTTCAAGTATATGGAAACAAACACAGGCCATTTTGTGCTTCCCTTCCACCGGTGGAACTGGACTCGTGATGAGTATGATTGATCGCAGCATAAGATCAGTTTAAAGGCCTATGTTGTGACCCTTATTGCATCTGCAAAGGCACATCCAGTGGTGCTTTTCCGGGTGGTGAAAGGCTTGGTCAGTCCTGCCTGCCTCCACTTGGACCTGGAGCAATCCAGTGACCATGGTGACTGGTTTATCAAGTACTTTGTAGATAAGATCGCTCACTTCTGCCATGATTTTGGTACCACAGTTATTGCAGAGGATCATTTTGGGGAGAGTATGTGGCAGCAGCAGCAGCAGGACACCCCTGGGGAGTGGGAGCAGCCACCCTTTTCCTGGGACTAGAGTGGCAACTTCTACATGAAGTGGAATGACAGCCCTCTCTGCCTGGAACATTGGCCCCAGAACCCTGATGGTGGGTCCTGGGCCTGAAGTGGCTGGCACCCCTGCTCGGCCGGGTGTTGCAGGCTGACTGGCATTGGTGGATCAGTAGCAGAGGCCCAGACAGGGCTCAGTGGCTGGGACCCCTGCTTGGCTGGGCATTGCAGCCTGGCTGGCATTGGTGAAGCAGTGGCAGAGGCCTGGCCAGGACTCAGTGACTGACACCCCTGCTCATCTGGGCATTGCATCCTGGCTGGCCTGGATGTGGGACACGTGCAGACAAGTGGAATGATGAGTTCCCATGAGCAGAATGACAGCCCCAGAACCCTGACAGTGGATACTGGGGCTGGAGTGGCTGGTGCCCCAGCTCACCTGGTATTGCAGCGTGTCAGGCATTGGTGGAGCAGTGGCAGAGGCCCAGCCAGGGCTCAGTGGCTGGCACCCCTTCTTGTCTGGGCATTGCAGGCTGGCAGGCATAGGTGGAGCAGCAGCAGAGGCCCAGTCAGGGCTCGGTGGCTGGCAGCTCTGCTCAGCTGTATGTTGCAGACTCGCATCCTACTCTCAGGATCTCAACAAACTATTCTGCCAATTGGTCAAGCCTTTCCCAGTGATGAAGCATGTGGCCGCCCAGTATCAGACATTGGATTGCCATGGCACAGTACCCGTGGCACAGCAGAGGGAGTAGAAGCAGACATTGGGTTGCTGGGGCACAGAACCCATGGCACAGACAACAGAGGTAGCATTGGCAGCAGCAGTAGACATTGGATTGCCTGGGCACAGAACCTGGGGCACAGACAGCAGAGGCAGCATTGGCAGCAGCAGTGGACATTGGATTGCCTGGGCACAGAACCTGTAGCACAGACAGCAGAGGCGGCATTGGCAACAGCAGCAGACATTGGATTGCCCGGTAGCAGAACCCATGGCACAGACAGTAGAGGCAGCATTTGCAGCAGCAGAGGACATTGGATTGCCCAGGCACAAAACCCATGGCACAGACAGCAGAGGAGGCATTGGCAGCAGCAGTGGACATTGGATTGCCTGGGCACAGAACCAGTAGCACAGACAGCAGAGGCAGCATTGGCAGCAGCCATTGGATTGCCCAGTAGCAGAACCCATGGCACAGACAGCAGAGGCAGCATTGGCAGCAGCAGCGGACATTAGATTGCCTGGGCACAGAACCCGTGGCACAGACAGCAAAGGCAGCATTGGCAGAAGCAGCAGTGGACATTGGATTGCCCAGTAGCAGAACCTATGGCACAGACAGAAGAGGTAGCATTGGTAGCAGTAGCTGACACTGGAATGCCTGGCAGCAGAACCCATGGCACAGACAGTAGAGGCAGCATTGGCAGCAGCAGAGGACATTGGATTGGCCGGTCCACAGAACCCATGACACAGACAGCAGAGGCAGTATTGGCAGCAGCAGAGGACATATGATTGCTGGGGCAGAGAACCCATGGCACAGACAGCAAAGGCAGCATTAGCAGCAGCAGAGGACATTGGATTGCCTGGGCACACAACCCACCCATGGGACAGACAGCAGAGGCAGAATTGGCAGCAGCAGTGGACATTGTATCGCCCAGGCACAGAACCTGTAGCACAGACAGAAGAGGCGGCATTGGCAGCAGCAGCGGACATTGAATTGCCCGGGCACAGAACCCGTGGCAGAGACAGCAGAAGCAGCATTGGAAGCAGCAGCAGACATTGAATTGCCCGGACACAGAACCCATGGCACAGACAGCAGATTTAGCATTGGCAGCAGCAGCGGAAGACATTGAATTGCCCAGGTAGAGAACCTATGGCACAGATAGTAGAGGCAGCATTGGCAGCAGCAGCAGACATTGGATTGTCTGGTAGTAGAACACATGGCATAGACAGCAAGGCGGCATTGGCAGCAGCAGCAGCAGACATTGGCTTGCCCGGTAGCAGAAGCCATGCCACAGACAGGAGAGGCAGCATTGGTAGCATCAGCGGACATTGGATTGCCCAGGCACAGAACCCATGACACAGACAGCAGAGGAGGCATTCGCAGCAGCAGCGGACATTGGATTGCCCAGGCACAGAAGCCATGGTACAGACAGCAGAGGTGGCATTGGCAGCAGCAGAAGATACTGGATTTCCCAGTAGCAGAACCTATGGCACAGACAGCAGAGGCAGTATTGGTAACAGCAGTGGACATTGGATTGTCTGGGCACAGAACACATGGCATAGACAGCTGAGGTGGCATTGGCAGCAGCAGCGGACAATGGAATGCCGGGTAGCAAAACCCATGGTACAGACAGCAGAGGCAACATTGGCAGCAGCAGCGGAGATTGGATTGCCCAGGCGCAGAACCCGTGGCAGAGACATCAGAAGCAGCATTGGTAGCAGCAGCAGACATTGGATTGCCCGGGCACAGAACCCATGACACAGACAGCAGAGGAGGCGTTCGCAGCAGCAGCGGACATTTGATTGCCCAGGCACAGAAGCCATGGTACAGACAGCAGAGGCGGCATTGACAGCAGCAGCAGACATTGGATTGCCCGGTAAGCAGAACCTATGGCACAGACAGCAGAGGCAGAATTGGTAACAGCAGTGGACATTGGATTGTCTGGGCACAGAACACATGGCACAGAAAGCTGAGGCGGCATTGGCAGCAGCAGCGGACAATGGAATTCCGGGTAGCAAAACCCATGGCACAGACAGCAGAGGCAGCATTGGCAGCAGCAGTGGACATTGGATTTCCGCAGAACCCATGGCACAGACAGCAGAGGTGGCATTGGCAGAAGCAGTGTACATTGGCTTGCCCGGGTGTAGAACATGTGGCACAGACAGCAGAAGCAGCATTGGCAGCAGCAGCGGACATTGGATTGCCCGGACACAGAACCCATAGCACAGACAGCAGATTTAGCATTGGCAGCAGGAGCGGAAGGCATTGAATTGCCTGGGCAGAGAACCCATGGTACAGACAGTAGAGGCGGCATTGGCAGCAGCAGCAGACATTGGATTCCCAGTACAGTCAAGTCAAGTCAAGTTTATTAGCACTGGCTTCCACCCTGGCAATACAAACATCACACAAACAAAAATGACAACAAATACAGGTCCAACCAAAATAACACAAAACTATTAAAAGATTAAAAGATTAATAAGATACATAAAATGAGCAAAACTTGTAATACAGCCTTGAATGAAAAAGGATAGACAACAGTCAGCCTGAAAGGAACCATTCCATAGGCCATAGTCCTCAGATTAGTCCCAGAGGGGGAAATCCTCAATTCCCTTTCCCGTGGTGGCCAACTTCTCTTGTATGATAGACCTTTTCTTGAATGCTAAATATGTAAAGGAAGCATTGACAGCAGCAGCGGAAGACATTGAATTGCCTGGGCAGATAACCCATGGCACAGACAGTAGGGGTGGCATTGGCAACAGCAGTAGACATTGGAATGCCCGCTACAGAACCCATGGCAGAGACAGGAGAGGCAGCATTAGTAGCAGCAGTGGATATTGGATTGCCAGGACACAGAACCCATGGCACAGACAGCAGAGGCAGCATTGGCATCAGCAGTGGAAGACATTGAATTGCCCAGGCAGACAACCCATGGCACAGACAGTAGAGGCAGCATTGGCAGCAGCAGACATTGGGTTGCCCGGTAGAAGAACCCATTACACAGACAGTACAGGCAGCATTGGCAGCAGCAGCAGACATTGGATTGCCCTGTAGCAGAACACATGGCACAGACAGCAAGGCAGCATTGGCAGCAGCAAAAGACATTGGATTGCCCTGTAGCAGAACCTATGGCACAGACAGCAGAGGCAGCATTGGTAGCAGCAGCAGACATTGGATTGCCTGGGCAGAGAACTCATGGCACAGACAGCTGAGGCGGCATTGGCAGCAGCAGTGGACAATGGAATGCCGGCACACAGAACCCATGGCACAGACAGCAGAGGCGGCATTGGTAGCAGCAGCGGACATTGGATTGCCCAGGCACAGAACCCGTGGCAGAGACAGCAGAAACAGCATTGGCAGCAGCAGCAGACATTGGATTACCCAGACACAGAACCCATGGCACAGACAGCAGAAGCAGCATTGGCAGCAGCAGCAGACATTGAATTGCCTGGACACAGAACCCATGACACAGACAGAAGAGGCAGCATTGGCAGCAGCAGTGGACTTGGATTACTAGGGCACAGAACCCATGGCACAGACAGCAGAGACAGCATTGACAGCAGCAGCTAAAGACATTGGATTGCCCGGTAGTAGAACCCATGGCACAGAAAGCAGAGGCGGTATTGGCAGCAGCAGTGGACATTGGATTGCCGGGGCACAAAGTCCATGGCACAGACTGTCACGGGTTTGGGAGTCCACACCCCCACTTTACTGGGTTTGAGTGACTCAGTTTCCCTTGCACACAGTTCTCTTGAATCAGTTTCTCTCACTGGCTAATTCAAGTGTGCCACAATGAAACTTCTTTGTCACACAAGGGCCCGATTCTTCCCATTTACAGACTCTTTACTCTCTGGGTTCGCAAGAGCTTGAGGGCTCTTGTGGCTCACTTGTGTTCCAATATTAGACACTGACCACTTCTTCATAAAACAAGAAGTCAGTTTATTGATTATATAAACAAGATAGTTAAACAGAGTGGTAACTAGAAATCAAAGGTAAATATAACGCATTCCTAACTTATACTGGTTGAGTTCCAAGTTATTCATCTTACCCCTAGCAAGGTCCATAAGTTCTTCTCAGTCCTTGATGTAAGCAACTGGGTCTCCAGACTTAGAGTTGCTAGAAAGCAAAGTCCTTCCTCTCAGTTCATGGCTTCCAGCTGCTGCCTTTTGTATGTAGATACTCAAGCTGACCTTTGCAAGAAATGTTCTTTTCTTTGTATCTTCCTCCCATTTAAATAGGAATTTAGGCTCCTTTGTCTCGGATTTCCCCCCTTGGGGATCGTGGGTCAGGGCACATACGCAACCCAGGCAAACATGGAAGTTCATTTATATCTCCACAGACTGTCTAGCAAGCCAGATGTTTTGAATACACTTTCTGTTATCTCTTGTTGTTCCTGTAGACTGGTGACGTGTGAGAGGCCTAATTTGAGTTCTACAGTTCTCATTTTCAACCTTACAAACATGTGGAACCTTTGACATTACATAGTGTACATGTATAGTAATATTACATCCATGTGAAACCCTTGGCCCCACACATTTACCAAACATGTAGTCCCGTGTTACACGTGTGTGACCTAATGTTTCTCCATGACAGCCCCCCCATAAGATAGCATCGTGAAGAGACACGTCAGCATCTCGTAACATGCTGAGGCTGGCATCTGGCGTGTCCTTCCAGTGTGTGTAGGGGTCTGCACCCTCCGTCCCTTTCCATGTGGTTGCATTAAAGTTAGACCATTGGTTTTCCCAACCTTCTGTCAGGTGTGTGGGACTATCGTGTTCACGTTTTTTCCACCATGTTGTAGTGGAGTAATCCTGTGAATGGTACCCTGCAAGGTACCTCAGTAAGTGTTTGCCTAAGACTGACACAAATGGTTTGGAACGCCATGTTAACAAACTTTGTTCTCCAGTCACAAAGTTTGGCCATCTTTGCAGACTATCTGGCAGTCTGTTTCTTACTGGCTGTATGTCTGTTCCCATAAGAAGCATTATTAGGATACAACAGAGGAAGTGTGGAGTAATTTTTACCCTACTGAGCACCACACCTTTGTTGTCTGTGTAACTCTGCATTTCCAAACACTTTTCACCAGGATTAATGTTTTAATTCCCAGTGTTGCCATATGGCATTCGTATTTCGCCCTTGGCTGTGATGCTGTGCCTTGATGGCTTTGCATTCCAGTCAATAGCCCAGTCAGAGATTGTGTCTGCGGAGGGGCTATTGTGAGCAGGTTTTCCTGTGTCCTGCCTCCAACCTCTGTCTGTCCCCCCAGGATCCCCTGGGTCTGTATAACCATGTCTTTCTCCGTTTGGGGAGTCTGACTTTGTGACCGGAGTGTGAGAACCTGCAAGTATGTCTCTGGCCCGGACCTGGCCTCCCTCATCCATGCCTTCGTCACCTCGCGACTCGACTACTGTAACGCGCTCTACGTGGGGCTTCCCTTGTTCCTGGCCCGGAGGCTGCAGCTGGTGCAGAATGCGGCGGCCCGTCTTCTTACGGGGACGGGTCGC
>QEPC01008742.1:2665176-2721762 GCA_003113815.1 Sphenodon punctatus
CTTCCCGTTTACAGACTCTTTACTCTCTGGGTTCGCAAGAGCTTGAGGGCTCTTGTAGCTCACTTGTGTTCCAATATTAGACACTGACCACTTCTTCATAAAACAAGAAGTCAGTTTATTGATTATATAAACAAGATACTTAAACAGAGTGGTAACTAGAAATCAAAGGTAAATATAACACATTCCTAACTTATACTGGTTGAGTTCCTAAGTTATTCATCTTACCCCTAGCAAGGTCCATAAGTTCTTCTCAGTCCTTGATGTAAGCGACTGGGTCTCTAAACTTAGAGTTGCTAGAAAGTAAAGTCCTTCCTCTCAGTTCATGGCTTCCAGCTGCTGCCTTTTGTATGTAGATGCTCAAGCTGGCCTTTGCAAGAAGTGTTCTTTTCTTTGTATCTTCCTCCCATTTAAATACGAATTTAGGCTCCTTTGTCTCAGATTTCCCCCCTTGGGGATCATGGGTCAGGGCATGTACGCAACCCAGGAAAACATGGAAGTTCATTTATATCTCCACAGGCTGTCTAGCAAGCCAGATGTTTTGAATACACTTTCTGTTATCTTTTGTAGTTCCTGTAGACTGGTGACGTGTGAGAGGCCTAATTTGAGTTCTACAGGTCTCATTTTCAACCTTACAAATATGTGGAACCTTTGACATTACATAGTGTACATGTATAGTAACATTACATCCATGTGAAACCCTTGGCCCCACACATTTACCAAACATGTAGTCTCATGTTACACGTGTGTGACCCCATGTTTCTCCGTGACACAGACTGCAGAGGCAGCATTGGCAGCAGCAGAAGATGATGGATTGCCCGGTCAGAGAACCCATGGCAGAGACAGCAGAGGCAGCATTTTCAGCAGCAGCCGACATCAGATTGCCCCAGCACAGAACCCGTGGCACAGACAGTAGAGGCAGAATTGGAAGCAGCAGTGGACATTGGATTGCCGGGGCATAGAACCCATGGCACAGACAGCAGAGGTGGCATTGGCAGCAGCAGTGAAAGACATTGGATTGCCCGGTAGCAGAACCCATGGCAGAGACTGCAAAGGTAGCATTGGCAGCAGCAGAAGTCGATGGATTGCCCAGTCAGAGAACCCATGGCAGAGACAGCAGAGGCAGAATTGGCAGTAGCAGGAGGTATTGGATTGCCCCAGCACAGAACCCATGGCACAGACTGTCACGGACAGGTTGGAGGTCCGCACCCCCACTTTACCGGGTTTGAGTGACTCAGTTTCCCTCGTGCACAACCCACTTGGATCAGTTTTCTCTCTCTGGCTGATTCAAGCCTGCCACAGACAACCCCTTTGTCACTCAAGGGCCCGATCCTTCCCATTTAAAGACTCTTTACTCTCTGGGTTCACAAGAACTTGAGAACTCTTGATGCTCACTTGTGTTCCAATGTTAGACACAGACACTTCTTCATAAAGATAAGAAGTAAATTTATTGATTACATAAGCAAGATAGTTGATACAGAGTGGTTACTAGAAATCAAAGGTAAATATAACGCATTCCTAAGCTATACTGGTTGAGTTCCTAAATAAGCATCTTACCCTACAAAGGTCCATAAGTTCTTCTCAGTCCTTGATGTAAGTGACTGGACCTTCTGCCTTAGAGTTGCTAGAGAGCAAAGTCCTGGCTCTCAGTTCATGGTTTCCAGCCTTGCTGACTGCAAGATAGTGAGTAAGTTTCTGATAGTCCCTTCCCCCTCTGGGGTACAACTCCTGTGGTACAACTCCAGGAGGAAACTCCTCGTATCTTCTCAAGGCTTCTAGAATTCTCTTTGTTGTCTTTATCAGTTTTTCTGTGTCTCTTGCAGGTAGGCAATGGCTGCCTGCATTAGCATATAAATGTCTCTGGCCATATCTCTGGCCACCCATCTGGGGCAAGCAACAAAACTGTCTTTCCATTTCCTGGAGCTTGGTCATGTGTCACAGCTCTGATTTGGGTTTTACAGTTCTCAATTGTAACATTAAATACATGTGGAATCTTTTGCTTTACATATTTACTAGACTTGTAGTCTACATGTAGGCCCATGTTACACGTGTGTAACCCTATGTTCCTCTGTGACACAGACAGTAGAGACAGCATTGGCAGCAGCAGAGGACATTGGATTGCTGAGGCACAGAACCCATGGCACAGACAGCAGAGGTGGCATTGGCAGCAGCAGAGGACATTGGATTGCTGAGGCACAGAACCCATGGCACAGACAGCAGAGGTGGCATTGGCAGCAGCAGTGAAAGACATTGAATTGCCCGGTAGCAGAACCTATGGCACAAACAGTAGAGGTAGCATTGGCAGCAGCAGCGGACATTGGATTGCCGGTACACAGAACCCATGGCACAGACAGCAGAGGCAGCATTGGCAGCAGCAGCAGACATTGGATTCACCGGGCACAAAACCCGTGGAATAGCAGAGATGGCAGCAGTAGGATTTGCCTGTGCGCAGCACCCATTGAGTCAGGATGGCAGGATTTTCAAGGGAAGAGCTCCCATACAGCGGCAAACAGCAGCAGCAGGATTGCATGGGCACATTTTGAGGGAAGAACACCCATGGACCAGCAGACAGCAGCAGTGATATTATCAGGTGAGTGGGGCACATCACCCAGGGTTACCAGGGGAGGCAGACAGGCACCTTGGCATGAGAGGTAGGCAGGCTGGGTCAGGGCTTCAGCTTTGCCCACAGGGCGGGCAGACAGGCACTTTGGCAGCATCGGAAGGCTGGCTGAGACAGGGTTCGAGCTTGGCAACCTGGGCAGGCGGGCAGACAGGCAGCGTGACATGAGCATCAGAAGGCTGGCTGAGGCAGACTTTGATCTTGGCCCCCTGGGCGTGCGTGTGTGCGTGCGTGCATGTGTGCGTGCGTGCGCGCGGGCAGATAGGCAGCGTGTCATGAGCAGAAGTCAGACTGAGGCAGGATTTGATCTTGGCAACCCGGGCGGGTGGACAGATAGGCAGCGTGGCATGAGAGGCAGAATGGAAGGTAGGCTGTGACCTTGGCAGGGCACTCAGATAGACTGGCAAAGACTGTGCAGCGTGTGTGTGTGTGAGAGAGAGAGAGAGAGAGAGAGAGAGTCGGATAGGTGGATCGAGATCGTCTAGCCAGAGACCGGCTGGCAGGCTTACAGTTTCCCAATGTCACCCTGCATCATGAGGACAATCAGATAGGACGGCCAAGGCCGTCTAGTGAGAGAGAGAGAGAGAGAGAGAGAGAGAGAGAGAGAGAGAGAGAGAGAGAGAGAGCGGGCACTGGGCACTGGGAGGGACAGCACCTCAGCAGCAGCCCTAAGGGCCACAATCCCACCCTGGAGGATCTGCTCCAGCCTTCTCAGGAGACTCTGCCCAGAGGGGTCAACTGACTGATGGTGGCCATGCAGGAGCTGATGGTCACCGTCATGGCCAGCAACGAAGACCATGTGAGCCAGGATCTCCCATTCTGCCCCATCATACCTTGGAGGTGCCCCACTGTCTGTCACCAGTTGAATCTGATGCAAGGTGGCTTTCTAGGAATGTGCGAACAGACTGTGGTTCGGATGTTTGGACATTCGGTTGTTTGGTTTGAAACCCGAGTTCGGGTTCGGTTGTTCGGTTTGGTGGAGTTCTTCGGCTGAACTCGGCCGAACATCTGAAATTAGCATTATTGATGCCGATACCAATACTGAAATTGAAAAAAAAAAAATCGGAATCAGTATCCTTTGGCCCTGAAACCACCCCTGGTCTCCACCCCTGGTGCCAGGAAGTCTGCTCCTCAGCTGCCTCCCCCTTCCAGACACGTATTTCCCACCCAAAGTCACGTTTTTCCTGTCCCCGAACTCATCCGAACTTTTCAGAACTGTTCAGTGGTTCGAAAGTTCAGTTCAAACGTTCGGTTTGGACGTCCGAACAAGCTGAGTTCGGCCCGAACTCTGAACATCTGAACCGCGTTCGCACATCCCTACGGCTTTCTGCTCGAGAAGACGCTCAAACATCAGGGAGTTCAAATTCCACCGGGTGGACACATCCTGCACCAGCTGGATGGTGCACCAGGTGCCTCCATGGTGCACTGACTCTGCTGCTGCTGCTGCTGCTGTTCCTGCTGTTCCCCCCTAAAAGTGATACCACTCCTGCTGCTAGAGGCAGCTGTTCAATCAGGACGCTTGCTCGCTGATGGAGGCAGATGACTGGTCGCTGCAGTCGGTAACCCACTGGCGTCCACTGCCCCTGCCTGCCCGCTTAGCAGCACAGCGCTGTGGCATCCCTTCAGGTGCCTTGCCATGGCAGTTGTGCCAAGGTTGGTGAGCACCTGTCCACACTTCACCACTTTCTGGCACAAAGTGCACTGCACCTCCCTGGGATCATCCGCCCACACCAACTTAAAATGCGCCCAGATGGAGGATTTTTTCCCCTACTGCCTTCTGGCCCGCACTGGATGATGCACCGCTGAAAACGCTGCTGGGAGGTGCAGAATATGGTGACGACACAGCTCTCTGAGGGACAGCCATCACCTCAGCACCAGACATCTCCTCCACAGGACTGGTGACTGCCTTGCTGTCCCCAATCTGAGTGATGTCCCACGAAGGGGAGTACTGGGACCCTGAGGCTGATCGACTGCCCACTATGCTGATGCCACTCTCCCTGTGCACCCTACAGTGACTGCTGCTGCTCCTCTCCCTGCTGCCATTGCCTGGGGATTGGACCCTGCCTCTAGAAGCCGGGGTGGGATTCACCAGCTCTGCTGGGGATCACCTCAACAATCAGGGACATTGGTGGTCGTGGAGGAACATCCGACCCCAAAGCACCTGCACCTGCTCCTGCAGCTGCAGCAGAGACAGCCGCAGCCTCCTGGACTGCAGGCCTTCCTGTGCCCTGCGTGGCAGTGGAAGATGCTGTCAGGAAGCGCCACCAAACCACACCCCGGCTAGTGCCACTGCTGGGAGCCTCTGAATCCCAAATGCCAAAATCAGGCCTGTGCAGTTTGGGGTGTGGTGATGGACTTGGACTGCTTCTGATGCCTGCTGCCACTCTGCTGGCACAGCCCCTGCCTCCTCTGCCACATGCCCCATTGACTGCCTTACGGACAGCAGACCGACCTCTCCTGCTTCCCTTCTCTATTTTTCCTTTCCAAATTATGCGGAGGAAGATTTTATATTTTATTTATTTATTCAGAATTTGAATATTATATATATATACTACACTAACTCTAACTGCTATTAATTATTCTAAAACCTATGGAACTAAATGGAACATTATCTAATATCTACAAAGGCCTAGTCCTACAAACACACTATAAAATATTAAAACTGAATCACTACACACTATCTCTATCTATCTCTATAACTAAGCTAACTCTTACATCTATCTATCTATCTATCTATCTATCTATCTATCTATCTATCTATCTATCTATCCAGGGATGTTGGGGGGAGAAGGGGGACACAGACAGCTCACAACAAACAACACAGGGAGGGGTACAAAAGTGAAATGAAACCTAAATCAATCTAATGCTACTCTAAATAAATGCAAAAACAGGTGAAGATAGTCAGGGATGGAATATATACAGTAGGGATGTGTGAACACTGGGGAGTTTGGTGTTTGACCCATTCGGGGTTCACCCCCCCGAAACCATTCGGGTTTGGGCTGTTTGGCCCAAACCAGTTCGGTTTCACCGAACCCATTCAGGGGGCAGGGTGGACCCGGTTTTCCCTACCCCATCCCGGCTGCATGGGTGGAAGGGGCGCCGGGGCTCACCTCCCCCCTGCCCAGCCTGGCAAAAATTAAACAACAAACAAAAAAACCCAACCCCACCCCCTGGATTGACTTACCTGGTGGTGCCGGGGCTCTGGTCCTGGGTCTGGAGGTGGCAGCGACGGCAGGTCTGACTCCAGTAGTGCTATGGAGCACTTCAGGTCTCTTCTAGGCCTTCCGGGAACTGAAGGAGGGCTTCTGGCCCCTCCCTCAGATCCTGGAAGGCCTAGAAGAGGCCTGAAGAGGCCTGAATGTGCTTCCACGTTTGCACATTCCTAGAAAAGACCAGAATTTTACAGTGGTAGAAACTAAAGGGTCAGCATTTGCAACAGTTATCCTGTAATGGTGTCTGTGATCATACAGTTATTTCCTAACCTAAGTGTAGGGTAAATCTATTGCGTGCACATATATCCCATTAACTTTAATGCACGCTCTTCACGTGCCTTTAATTTTTAAGCAGGAACTGAAAACATACTTGTTTGCCAAGGCTTTAAATTATTAATGCATTTAGCTGGTTACTTTGATAGTTTTTACTGTTAATATTTTATCGCTATGATTGTAATTTTGTATTGACTTAGCTTTACGAAATATTGCAGAATATATATTTTCCTTAAAAAGTACCCTTACTGTGTGAATAGCTGCAACAAATGTCAAAGCAACTGATCTTGAAGGGTGACAAAATTCTAAAGATCCATCTTGTTTGATATGAAAGGATTGTGTTTAGAGAGGTGTCCCAATAGGAGGTTTGGAATCCTGTGATTCTTATATTATTGGACTGCAAGAAAAAAATAATATTTTCAGTTCATACTAAATAATCAACCTTCTTTAAATAATCAAACACCCAAGTATTATATATTTTCTAATGAATCTATACTTTTCTTAAAGCATTTTAGTAGTTTTTATAAAGCCCAGTTCCTTTTCTTCAGTTTCCCATAGCCTTAATGTGCATGTTCACTATATCCAAGACACTATTCTCAATTGTGAATGATAATGTCTGGTAACTCACTGAGGTGAAACATTGCCTTATTCAGAAAAATAATTTGGGCCACTGCTGTAGAAAATGAATGTTACATTCTTTACATTGAAAAAAAAGAGCATGGGATATGATTTCCTATATAAAGAATGCTCTTCTGCCATACATCAAACCATTTTTCTCCCATGTGTGCAAATGGACTCTCTTTTGTTACATGTATGAGGTTGTATAACTCCAAAAGAGATGGAGTTAGATGAAAAAGAGCCATTCCAAACTCTACTGATTAAAATAAATGTGCTCATAAAAAAGACAGGGGAGTAAATTACTGCATCCCAGAACAGCAGTAACTTATACACCAACAAGTTATTTTTGAGTTTGCCAGAGGAAATAATCTGCTATCAACAAGGGGTAATTGCCTGAGCAAACTTGTCTTTACATCTCACATATGCTGTCATCCTGTGTAAAAAAGAGAAATATGCCACATATCAGTTCAGAAAAGATTTTTGAAATATTCCTTTAAAGATTTCGTCTCCCTTTCTCAGCATCCTGAAAGAGAGAACATATACACAGTTCAGAACATATCTAATCTCTGCTCTTTTCTTATCACTGAATAGCATCCTAACATGCCGCAAAATTCATAACCTAAGCAGCCTAGGGCAATATTAGAAAGGATCCATTTTAGATTGGAAGAGAAATTCCAATCTGAGATTTACCTGTGACTGTCACAGGTGAAACAAGTTAGCTATGAAACCCTTCAGAAATAAATGAGGTGACTATTAAGTAAAAGGGCATAAGAGACTTCCTAAAGCTGAAATGGGTATGAAATTTAGTACCCGTAGGTAATACCTGCTTTTTTTATTACCACATCAGGTACCTGATTTCCTATATAAAGAACGTTCTTCTGCCATACATCAAACTCTTTTTCTACCAAGGCACCAGTTGGGTACCTAAATACCCCTCGAACTGGGTACTTTGAGTACTGATTTTTTAATTTACCAATTCCCAATCGGTTATATCAGTATACCAATCGGTGTATCAATTCGGAAAACCAAAAAACTGGCATGATTATTATTATTATTATTTTTTAAGTGACTGGAAGTAGTTTCCTGGGACCAGAGGTTGACTTTCTGGGACAGAAAAGTTCATTTTCTGGAATGGAAAACACATAAACAAGTGTTTTAAGAAGAAAAATGGAAGAAAAAGTAAAACAATGGAACCAGAAGTAGTTTTCCAGAACAGGAAGTTGTTAAAAAATTGTTGGAACGCGACAGAAACCCAATTACTAGATGTCAGGAGTCAGTCTATCAATAAAAATATCAACAAATATAGTACGTAAGTCAACATTCTGGGACCAGAAGTCAACATTTTGGGACATCAGGTACCCAGTCGGGTTGTAATTGGGTACCACATGGTACTTGATTGGTACTGGATTAAATTAGGTAAAGGAAATTCGATGGGTTACCCAATTTTACAGGTACCCTCTTTCAACTCTTTCATACATTTTAAACAAAATCGAAACAGTTTTACATTGCTTCCAGATAATTCTCAAGCTTCGGATTTGATAAATCTCCTGGGGAAGTTCAAAGTGGAAGAGCAGTCACCAAGAATGCCTTCTTATGTGTCTTAGCTGTACAAATCTAGCGCACAGATGAACTCACCAAGAGGTCATTCTTGGATGACCGTAATCATCACAATGGTCTATAAAGGGGGCTGTCTTTCAGATACGTAAGATCTAAGCTGCTTTAAATGAATGACCTTCAGGTGTGTTCTTCTCCATAGTGTGTTCACTTTATATAATATAGTAACATGAATAATATGTAAAGAGAAACAGACACCAAATCACATAATATAATATGTAAAACAAGATTTAATCAATCCAAAAGCATCTAGCATCAGGGGGGGCAGAAGAGTTTACTTTCGCAGTCTAGAGGGCAGGCAGGGGCATAGCTAGGTTGGAATGGGTCCTGGTGCAAGAATGGACTCCCCCTTGTCACCACCTCTTCCTGTCCCACCCTTCCTCCTCCCCTCCCACAGCACCTCTCTCTCCCTCTACTTGCTGCACCTGAGCTCTGGAGACTGCAGCTTCTCTGCCTGCCTCATGTCATTGTTAGTGCTTGCTCCATCTTGTGCCACCTGTCAGGTCGGTCCCACATGCACCACACGCTGTAGGCTCTTCCACTTTGTCTCAGTCTCCACCTGGCCATGCCACAACAGGACACAATTTGTGCCCCCTCCCCAGTGTGAGCCCAGGGACAAATGTCTGTATTCTCCCTATGATAGCTACACCCCTGGGTGCAGGAGAGCCCTCCGTCCTGGGCGTTTTCCAAGCATCATGACATTAAAATGCTAGGAAGGAGGTTGTCTCTCTGCTTTCCAACGTGATTGTGCCAAGGTCCTTTCCAAACATCGTTATGTTACAGTGCTTGGAAAAGGGTGTGGTTGGAAAAGGGCCCCCACTCCTTTCTTGTGTGGCCACATACTCTGCCCAAAGGGCTTGGGAAAGGGTGAAGGGGCAGAACAAAGGGGTGCCTATGCCCAGCATAGCTCAAAATAGAAAATGTTGGACTGAAAATAACACTGAAAACTGGCCAAGATCAATCCATCAAGTTTTGATTACTGATCATGTGCTGATTACTTTCAAATAATGAATAAATTGAGAAATTCTTGGATAGTTTGTGGAGATGGGTGATTCTTTAGCAGAGAAGCTATTTATTGCCTATCCTTCTTGTCATTTTAAGGGGGGGGAGAGGGGAGAATCCGATTCCTACCAGAGAGGAATTCCTCCTACAACATTATTTTAGCAGAAGATAAATGTTCAGAAATGTATTGATAGAAATAACATTTTCTCCTTCTTCTTCAAGGGCCTGAGTCACACAAGCTGGGATTTGGCTTTTCATTAGGGGGGATTAGAGCTGGATGCAAAAAACTGATCTGTATCTGAAATTTCGCAAAGTTGGAGAAATATGGGTTTGGAATATTAATTTTGGCTTCTATCTACAATACAATCAAGTGGGTTGTTTTTTTGTTTTTTTGTTTTTTGTCTGTATAACCTTCTGTCATTGCTCATCATCTCCTCGGGATCTCCCTTGTGGGGTTACACAGGGTTCCATTCCATCCCTGCTCTTGTTCAATGTGTATAGGCAGTTGCTGGGCGAGGTCATTCAGAGGTGTGTCATCAGTATTCTATTTCTGATGACACCCAGCTTTACACCTCTTTTTCATCCAACCCAGGTCCTGAAGTCTCAGTGATTACCCGTTGCCTGGCTGTGGTGGGGGACTGGATGAGGCGACTAAAGTGGAATCCTGACAAGACTGAGGTGATGATGGTTGGACAGTCTGGTGTCCGGGAGGCGACTGAGACACCTCTTATTGATGGAGTCCACTACACCCCACCCCCAGTTGATTGGGTTCACAACCTCGGAGTGCTTCTGGATCCCTTGATTTGCCTGGATTGCCAGCTCATGGTGGCAGCCAGGAGTGCTTTTCAACAAACTCCATCTGGTGAGGAGGCTGCGGACTTTTTTTTGGATTTGGATCTGACCACTGTTGTCCATGCTTTCATCACCTCAAGGTTAGACTATTGCAGTGTGCTCTACATGGGGATGCCCTTGGTGACAGTCCAGAGACTTCAGCTGGTGCAGAATGAGGTGGCTCGCCTCGGTACGGGGACGGGTCATCGAAAGTACATAACACTGGTGTTCCATTTGCTACACTTGCTGCCAATAGTCTTCCGAGCCCAATTCAAAGTGCTAATGGGAGCCTTCTCTTCCCACCCCAGAGACCTCATGTACCTGTTTGTTGCTTTATGCCCCCGGGGGGGGGGCACGTGGGAGCCCGGAGCCCTGTTTCCCAGGGAGATCCTGTCAAGCATCATTGAGGGCTGAGTTGGATCATTGGAGCAGCTGGGAGCGGGGCGGAGCTATGCCGCCAGGACAGTTTAAACATCACTGCGCCACCCGGTGGAGCTGAGCCCTTTTCTTCCCACCCAAGTGACCTCCTGTACCTGTTTGTTGCTTTCTGCCCGGGGGGGGGGCACGTGGGAGCCCAGAGCCCTGTTTCCCAGGGGGACCCTGTCAAGCATCGTTGAGGGCTGAGTTGGATCATTGGAGCAGCTGGGAGCGGGGCGGAGCTACGCCGCTGGGATAATTTAAACATCACCACGCCGCCCGGCGGAGCTGAGCCCTTCTCTTCCCATCCCAGTGACCTCCTGTACCTGCTTGTTGCTTTCTGCCCTGGGGGGGGCACGTGGGATCCCTGTTTCCCAGGGGGACCCTGTCAAGCATCGTTGAGGGCTGAGTTGGATCACTGGAGCAGCTGGGAGCGGGGCGGAGCTACATCGCTGGGACAGTTTAAACATCACCACGCTGCCCGGCGGCGCCAGAGGCGCCGGTCGGACATAGGGTCCCAGCTTTGTTTCGGGATTACTTTGGTTGGTGGTTTAGCTTTGTGCCCCAGTGTGGGAGTGTAGTTCTCTCATTCCACCTCCGTATTTTGCCATCATTTGCTTCCAATGCCTAAAAAGAGCAAGAAGTTGGGGGTGACTACTAGGGCTCGGGCTGGGCAATTACAACTCAAGGATTGTTTTGCCATGACACCGGCACCTTCTGGTTTTCAACGGGCTGGCCCTTCTCAAGTTTCCCTGCATTCCCTTCCTGAGGGTCCTGATGCAGGGCAGGATCTGTCCATTGCTAGTACAGGCTCTCTGCTCCCTGCTCTGTCACATGTTTCTGGAAGTTCCGGCGTAGGAACCCCTGTGTTGGGCCTGAGCCTTATAATTTAACTTCGCAGGCCTTTCTTGATTCTTCTTTATTGTGCCTTGGCTTTTAAGAAGCAGGGAGAAAGATGGCTTGCCTTGGCGGCCAAATCCTGGGGGTCCTATCAGTCCTCTGCAGACTCTCAGTTTTCCTCTGTTGGAGACAAAATTTGTTTTCTCCAGTCTCGTATTGAGGAAATCGAATCTCAACTTTTACTTACCCAAGCTGTGGAAGGGGAAAATCTTCCATCAAATTCCTTGACACCTGGGTATGGGATCTGGAGTTGTCTGTTGCCCCCGTCAAGTTGTTGCCCTCAGCTCTAGGTCAGGATAGCGAGGCTCAGGGGGTGTTAGAGTCTCCTCCCAGAGCAAATAGAGAGATGGGGGGGGTCCCCTAATATTCCCCCTGGTTCTCCTATTAAGTTGAGATCAATTGCTTCTGAAACCCAAGAAGTATTTTTTGCTCCTCGCCATTTGCAGCAGGTAGAAGATGTTATGCCAATACTTATGGCATGGATTGAGGGTATCAATACCCAACTCCAGACCATCCAGCAGCAGTTGGTTAGGCTTTGGGAGTGGTCAAATGATTTTAGAGGGAATAGTTTGGCATTGGGTTCCCAGAGAGTAGATCAGGCATGTCAAACAACTATTGCCTATGGGCCAGTTTATTCTGGCCCCGTAGGGTCTAAGGCTGTTGAGGACCAGAAGCTTACCACTATAACTGATGCTCTGGTCTTTACAGTCTATCCCCTGCTGTCTGGGTTATTCCCCCCTTGGGATACAAAATATTGGATTGCCCGCCATATTACTGATATTTTGGGCCGTCCTTTTTTGCCTTTCCATATTAATCGCTTTTTTCACTTGCCAGCAAGGGGTGGAGCATTACGTATTGTCATTTACTTTCGTACACCAGCTATAGTGGAAAAGCTTTTGTCTCAATCTTGTTTTTTCTGCCCATGGGGGGTTCATATGGCCAATGTTTACGCCACGATGGGAATTTGCCCATTGCTGCCGCAAGTGCCTTTGAATACTTCGGTCACCTTTGAGGGAAATCCCAATTTGACTCAGGTGCCTAAGAGGAAGCCTCCAATTCCATCAGATACCTCGATTGCTAGCAGACCTAAAGATCTGGCCCAGCCTGAAGTCTTTGCTGCTATGCCTGGTTCTGCTTTATTTTGTAGGCCTTCTGCTGTTGTCGATTTGTCTCCTTCTAAGGCCACTTTTAGACGAGACACATTTGTGCATGATTGTTAAAAAATGTGCTTGTTTTAATGCTTGTTTAAACACCTAAACCATTTTAAATGTGTATTTGCCGTGAACATGTAAAAGTCCAAACCATTTTGAATGTGGTTTTAAAATAATGCACATTTTAAAAAACCGGTTTTGGCACCCCCAGATCATCAAAGATGCTCAAAACCGGTTTTAAAAAATGCGCATTATTTAAATGCACATTTACAAAACCACATTAAAAGTGTCTTGTCTAAAAGCGCCCTAAGTTATGCCATACTTTGCCTAGGGTCTCTTCCCTGGATAAACCAGGTATATCTCCCCTGTTGGTGACTGCCTCCCAGGGCTCCTGAGGGACTCAAGTTTCTCGTCTACCTGAAGTCTTTACGGCTGTAGGACATATTCCTTCTAGCATCTCTTTGCTTGTGACCCAGATGTATCAGCCTCAATGTCCCATTGTGTTAAGCCCCTGTTTGAACAATTATGTTTCTGTTAAAAATTTGGGATTTTCTTCTAGAGGGGCCTTGATTCTGGAAGAACTTATGGCTGCTGATGCTATATGCCGGACTACTGTACTGGGCCCCATGGGTTGATATTAATTGGTTGCATCTTTTTACCAGAAGGATGCTTACCACAACATACTTGCAATTTGCTTGCCAGTAGTGGCTGGGTTATTTAGCTTTATGCTGCATTTTATTGTTCTTGGGTATTTGACTAGTGGGTTTCGATCAAGAGATTTATGTTACTCGTAGTTTAGTTTAAGTTTAAATTTTAGTAGGCCTTATCTTATATTAGGATTTTAGGTAGGCTTCCTCCTTTTAATAGGTTTCTGTAGTTTGGTATTTTGTATAGTTTTTATGACTGATTTATTTTCTGGTGGTTGTATGTATTCATTGAGTATTTATGTTGTTTGTCAAAAAGCAATGGCCTTATGGCCACGCTCTAATAAATTCATTCAAGTGCTAATGATTATCTTTAAAGCCCTAAGCGGCCTGGGGCCCATCTATCTGAGGGAATTGCCTGGTTCCCTGTGTCCCATCACAGGGTGATTTCAGACGTTATGTTTTCGGCATTCACCACAGTCAACCTCAGTCAAACGTGGGGTGGTGGTGAAAGTCGTGCACGTCTGTTTGCTCGCATTCAGATGTTCACCACAGTCAAACGCAGCCCGGGGTGAATCTAACCATGCTTCATGAGGTCGGGGTGGGAGGAGGTCCAGAAGTGTGGTGAATATTCACCATGGCAAGGGTGAAAGAAATGTAACATCTGAAGGGAAACCCCCAGCCGCAGTGAAAGGAAATGACCACGGGCCAGGGTGATGGCACGCAGCGTTGCTGCCAGGCAACCAACAACAAGTGGCACATGGAGGGAGAGATAAAGGGCAGGCAGCAGTTGGGGAACATGGTGGAGAAGTCAATGGAGAGGAGGGAGGCGGAAAACGTGTGGAGGATGGAGTGAGAGGGCAAGCAGCAGCAGCAGCAACAGCAGGGAGAACCCTGGAAGAAGGTAGGGGGTGCAGCCGGGAGCGGGTGGGTCGGGGCTGGAGAGAGGAGGAATGGCACCCCACATGCTTTAACGACCCCTTTTTCACACTACAGAGCCACACTGGGCATGAGAGGGCCGCGGGCTGCCGGTACCGCCGGCCCAGCAGATGCGGGAGCACTGAGTGCAGGTGCGCAGGTGCTTGGAGGACCTAGCACAGGAGCTGGTCACCACCAGCATGTGGCAGACCAAGGAGATGATGGAAGCTGTCCACCAGCTGGAGGAGGGGACCACAAGGGCCCTGCAACAGGTGGAGGGGAGGGACTGGGTGCTGTTGGCAGAGATGCAGAAGGCCCGGCTGCTGATGAAGTGGGACATGGACTGCCAATTGGAGGCACTCCAGGCCCAGTCGGACTAGCAGGACTGCCGGTCTGAGGAGCTTGACTGTAAACTGGACCGCTCACTGGAGCAGGGCACGTCCCTACTCCTGCAGGCCGGGGGCTTGAGTGCCTTCATACTGGCAGCAGCCCCGCTGGGTACCATGCCAGCACTCGGACCCGTTCCCCCTCCACCACCCACAGCCATACCACATGCCCTGCCGGTGCTGCAACCCCTGCTTCCCCAACAGCACCTGGGACTGCGGATCTGGGGACCCATGCCCCCATAGCTTGGATGCCAGCAGGCAGGCCGCCAGGCCCCAATATGGCCACAGGTGGCACAGGGGTGTGTGTGTACAGGGCCCCCACCAGGGGCGGTGGTTGGGAGGCAGGGGCAAGGTCCCTGGCCCTTCCGGCTGACAGCACCTCCTCCTCCCCCTTAGACAAGGGGGGGTCGGTCAACTCGGCCATCCCTGTTGGCAGGGGATGGGGATGGCTTAGGGGCAGCAGGGGGAGGGGCAGGGGCAGGGCAGCATACAGGATGGGGTGGGGAGGGGGCATCCGGGACCACTGAGGGGGTGGGTGGGCACGGGGGAACGCAGGTGTACCGGGGTCTGGGGTGGGGGAGCACAATAAATGGTATCAGCACACCTAACCATGCCTGAGTGCTTTCTTTCCTTCAGGTGCAAAGCCCCCCAGCCTCACGGATGTCCCACACCAGACACAACTCGGTTGTGTGCCCCACCCCAAGGTACCGGCTATGGTCGGACACCAGGGGTACCCTGAGCAGGCCCCTGGGGCTCGGGCCGCTGCCCCTCCCTGTGCATGCACGTGCAGTCATTGCTATCTCCACAGGCAGGTGTGTATGCATGGGGCTTTCCGACCTTGCATGCCGGCAGCTGTACGCTGTCCACTCCATTTGCATCCCCCACAGTGGCCCCATTGTTCCCATCCAGCCGTTATCTGTCAGCCTTGGCAGTCCCTGTCTGCCTGTCCAGCCCCCTGGCCCCAAATCTCATGCTGTTCCCACGACCGCTGCAGCTCAGACCCTCCAGGAGCTGTACCATGGCAGCTGCATCCCAGCCCGAGGTGCCACTTGGAGGCTCCGTTGGCTCTGTCTGTGCCTGGACTGCCCATGAGAGCATGGCCCTGTGTGACCTGTGGCATTCGCCCATCGTTCAGCGCAACCTGTGCTCCCTGCCCACCCAGCCGGATGCCTATCAGTGCCTGAGCTTTGGTATGCTGTGCTTCGGCTATGTCGTGACCGCTGGCGACTGCTGCGTGCACTGCAAGGAGCTGGGGCTCACCCCCTTCACTGAGGGGTGCTTACCAGACACGCTGGGGGGCCTAGCGGCATGGAGCCCTGCCAAGACGGCCTCCGCTCAGTGTGTGTGTGTCTTCCTGGGATATGTGACCTGCCTGTGTGAGGGTGGCCCTGCCATGACCGTGTCCTACTTCATCAGCGTGCAGGGCACCTGTGGGTATCCGCGCTCCTACGGGGCTGCCTACTACCATCTTCTGGAGCTGTTACACCTGCCCTGGCCCTCTGTGGCCCATTATGGCTTCCCCCCCCTCTGGGTGGAGCTGGTGGCCCTGTCAGAGGTGTGCAGCCACTCTGATGTGCAACTCAGGATGAGCTGTGTGGATCCCTTCGAGTCCTTCTATCTGATCTGCTTCCACATGGCCAGGTGCGGCTTCTTCTGGGGAATGTGGCAGTGGCCCCGCTATGTACACCTGCTGTTGGTACCGCCCCCTCCACCCGATGGGAGCCCCTGAAACTGGGTGTAGGGTGCTCGGGCCCATCTGTCATCCGGCTGCCTCCTCAGCGCCTCCGTTCCCTCAGTGGCCTGGGTGCTCGTGCCACCGCCTGCTACCTCTTCAGGACAGCTGGACCCCCTGGGACCTGCTGCTGCCCACCTGCCTGTCACCCTCTCACTGGGACCCACTGCCGCTGCCCCGGACACCTCCGTGTAGCCTCCGTGGTGGGCCTTTGTGGTGGTTCCCTCCGTCCCAGACTGGGCCCCGTACCCCCCTTGCTGCTGCCCCTTCTCCCGCATCCTGACCTCGTGCGCTCCTGCTCTTTATGGCTCTGCACTGGACCGGTGCTGCTTGTGTCCTCAGTAAACACCTGTTGTGCTTCCCTGTGCCTTGTGTTGCCTCCTGTCTCCTTGGGCTGCTGGGTCCCCCTTCCCCTTGCCTGTTGGGCTCCTGCCCCCTCCCCCTCCTGGTGGGCTGGCCATGCCAGCCCCTTGCCCCCCCACCTCCTGTGCATCTGACCGGCCATGGGGTTTCCTGTCCCCCCCTGGTGTGTACCTCCCTCTGCCCCCCATCTCAGATCCCCTTTGTTGTGTGGGTGTGGTGCTTCGTGTGTGTGTGTGTGTGTGCTTCTCATTTTGAAGTGTGCGCTCCTTCCGTGCGGCCACTGTTTGCTCGCGCTGCTCGTGCTGCAGCTCCTTCCACCCCCTCCCTTCATGTTTTCCTTCCCTGGGCGGGGCCCTCTGGGTGTCTTTGGCTTCGTTTGCCCTGAGGTGGCCATGTTTGCATCCACGCTACCCTGGTGCCTTGTGGGGCTCCTACCATGGTTCTCGCCACCACGTCATGTCTGTTAGGTTCCCCCAGCCCCGGTTCACTCCAGTTGGCCCCGGACGGTGGTGCCGCTCCTGTCAAGTCTGTTGGGGCCACGCAGCTCACCACAGCCTGCGGTGACGCAATTGACACCGGGGTGGGATTCACTGTGGTGTATCTCACCACGTCATATCTGAAATCACCCATTGCCTCTGTGGTCTGCTGGTAGTGTTCTGGAGAATTTGGTTTTTCACTGGGTCACAACTATGAGGAGGGTGTTCTCGGCCATCACATCTGTGTTGTGGAAATCCCTCTCCTGGGAGGTCCACCTGTATTCAAGCCTGGCAGTCTTCTGGAGCCAATCTAAGACCATTTTGTTCTGTTGGGCTTTTGGCAGCAGGGATTGAATGAAAGGGGGTTGTGGGTGGGGTAGGGATGTGAGGGAGTTTGGATGGGGGAAAATGGGGAATGTGGTATTGGGTGGGTGTTGTGAGGGGGCTGAGTTGGGGGTATGTTTGTGTTTTAATGTTTATTTTTCATATGTATTTTATATGTTTTTATATTTTATTATGTGAGCTGTCCTGCATGAGCCTATTTAAAGGGAAGGGTGGGGAAAAAAATCTGAACAAATAAATAAATAAATGTGCTAAACTGAAGTTTCAGTTTCAATTTTGGTCAGCTCAGAACACATAGTGAAATGTAATTTGTAGATACAGTTACCACAGTTTAGCTAATAGGGGTTGCCTTTGAATTTAGAAGACATTACTCATTATTAAGACAAGCTTCTTTACCCCAAACTGGTTATAGGCTATCAGAGCTATTTCAGTTTGCAATTAAAAAAGCATCCCATCTAGCTCCTGGTTCTGCCACCTTTCATTACACCGAGTTGTACCTCACTCACTCCACAAATAGTTCAGTTAAGTGGGACTCCTTGTTGAATACTCTCTCAGCGTAACAATGGCAGAATTGGGCCATTAGATCACAACTGTCAGGGTTCTTGAAGAAACAATTAGGCAGCATCATGGCATGAGGTATGTGAACCAGAACAGACAATATTTCCTATCTGAGTCAAATATTAAACAAGTATGTAATGGTTTATATATAAACACATCCTGGAAACAGCATGTTTCCAGCTCATAGTAATATTTTTTTTTACTGATCTGGATCTTAAAGTTACCTACTTTTTGGACTACAAATAAGGGGTAAAGTAATATGTAATTAATATAAGTAGTATATAATTAATATAAGTAAGGTATTAATATAAGTACCTCAGGATATAATTAAGCTTAAATGTCTAAGAGACTTTCTTTTAACAAAAACAAAAGCTGCAAACACAATTTGCCAGTGAAGCTAATTCTGTATTCTTTATCAGCATGTCACTCCCAAGAAACTGGATGTAGGAAATGGGACATTTCTCAGTTGTAAACTTGGGTCTGAGCTGGATGCAATTGAACTCAGTAGATATTTTGTAATAATGTTAGTCTTTATCCATAATGCTCCCAGTCCCTCAGAGCTTACAGTAATTATTTATTATTAATTATTAATTTATTATTAATTATTATTTATTATTATTAATATTATTTTATTAAGTTACTAGTACTAATACATCAGGGGTGGGAGCAGGATGCTCTCCAATCCATGTAATGCACAGGCCACGTCAGGTATGAATGACTGTACCTAAACAGCTCAGACCCTTTTAGTTTTTTTCAAGTGAACTAACAGAATCATTGACATTAGCATAGAAGGAATAGGATAGCACTTTTCACCCTCACAAGGAAACAGCCTCGTACTTGGTTCTGTGACTCCTAAACTGGAGTAAGGGTATGTTTCTGGAAGTTATCAACAGTAGTGGTTATACTATCATATAATGGATTATTACACATAAAAGAAAGAAATATATAAATAGATCACTAGCAATCTGCTGTAGTAGAATAATAAAAGGATACAGATTTCAGAGATAAAAACATCTCAATAAAATACGCCTTGGATGCAAATGACAAGAGCACTTTCTGAATCTGATTGAACATGGAAACAGCCTTAGAAAGCAGAGCTGAAGGATTAAACATAAAAATCACTGTTTCTTTCTATCCCATAAATGAAAGAAAATAAAGAATTACAAAAATCATTCCATTTTTATGAGTTTGTGCCAATAATTGAGGAACAGAACCATTCATACTGGGGGATGTATTGGCGATAATTCTCATAAATTAACAATGGGTGTTAACAAAGAAGAAGATAGCCCACTGGAGTCAGGATTCAGTCCGTGCAGCCCCCCACTCACATGTATAGCACATAGAGCCTAATAAATAGGCAGTCCCTTGTGTGTAGTTGTCATGTGTCCATGCAGCCCCCACGCACAGGTTTAGTGTGGCTAGCCTAATAAACGGGCAGGTGCTCTTCTCTGCCACACCCCCCCACCAGCTCCTCCTTCTCAGTATCCTGCCCGCTGCCATGATTCACAGCCATGACAAACCATGGGAAGAAGAAGCCACCACAGCATTTTCTTTTTTCTGGGCTATCACTCTGGGAGGTGAACATTTTAAAATGATTTTTTGGTGGTATCAATTAAGGCTTTTAAACTGTTTCTTGTCTGCCACTGTGTTTCCCTCTGGCCAGTCTGCCTCCCCTTTAGTACCCGGCCAGCAGCTTTTCCATGTGCGTTCCCTGTTGGCATTCTCATAGTATCCAGCTGCAAGTCTCTGCTTGTGCATTCTCTATTGACATTTGCAGATTAGTCAGCTCCAGGCTTCAGCTTTTGTGTTTCTTGTTGGCATTTGCAATCTAGCTGGATCTGGGAAGTGCAGAGGCACAGGCGTACAGTTGACTACTCTGCGAATGGCCAGCACCCAGCCTTTGCGTGTGGCTTTCCTATGGCCATTCCCTTTGTACCTGTGCAGAGGCTTTTCCCTAGTGGGGTACTATGGCACTACCCCAAGCTCCCCTGCCATCAAATGCATGGCTAGCAGCCTCCCCTCTGTTTTAGGTGCACCTGCACCCCCTTCCTTTCCAATCCCCAGTCCCCAAAGCAACATATTGCTATGCCGTAACACCATTCTCCATGCCCTCCTCTAAACATCCAAAGAAGCATAGAAAGCATGGATTTTGAAAAATGAATTTTTTAAAAAAACAACAAAACAAGCCAAAATTATTTCTTCTTGCACCTGCTTCTTTTGGGTGCGATGACTTGGGTGGTGGAACAGGCAGGGGGGCCTTTTCCCAATCTCCTCCCATAGATCCGGATGTGGCATAGTGTTCATGGAAGGTGTGTGGGAACAATTGGGGGGTGGGGGGAAAGGCTTGCCTAGGATCTCGCTGTGGGAGATTGGGCAGTGGTTGTGGTGGTGCTGGTTGTTTCCCGGCTGTCAGTTTGAAGCATAGTCCTGGCGATGGCAATTCTCCACAAGTTGTTATGAAGAATGCAACAGCAGGGAAAGAGCACGCATCAGGCAGGCATGTGCTGCCAACCCGAAAGAGCTAGGAGAATTAATTTACATTTGAAAATGGTGCATTGGCCTTTTAAGGTGGGCTTTATGTGCGTCCTAGTGAGAGTGAGAGGTGGAAAGAAGCCAGAAGCATTAGCGCTGTGGAGTGCCCTAGGCTTTTTCATCTACGACTCGATTGTGCTGGTAGACCTGGATGCAAGTAGGCTGTACGCAATCTATTTATTATTTTATTATTTATTTATTTATTTATTTTCCAAATGTATGCACCGCCCTTCCCACAAGGGCTCAGGGCAGCTTACAATAATAAAATAACAATAAAAATTTAAACAATAAAAGACTTCCTTCCTCCCCTCAAAACTCCCATCCTCCCCACAACCTTACCCAATAACCCAACCAACCCTCATCCCCACCTGCCAAATGCTCTTCCAAATAAAAAAGTTTTACACTGCCTCCAGAAGATGCTCTGGCTCAAATGAACCTTCCAGGGAAGGGAATTCCATCAAACTAGGCCAGCAACCGAGAATGCCTCCTGCACACCGCTGTCTTATGGACAGAAGACTGTAATATTATTACAAAGATGGAACCTGCAAGAGGGCATTCCTGGCTGACTGTAGGGGCCGCAATGGAACCCGTAGGACCGGAGGTCTCTTAGGTATATGGGACCTAATTGATGGGATGTGGGCATACATGAGCTCGCATTCGTCTGCATGGCATGTTACACATGCTCCAGGACCCTGCCGTGAGTTGAAGCTGCATGTCCAGTTGGTGGTGGCCATGTGGTCAGTGGGGGTGAACACCAAATGACCAAGCAGATGGACACCCACCTGGTGTGGGCTATCATCTCACTTTTTAAACACCCAATGCCTTTCTGTTCTATAACCCTGAGACTGAAAACCACAGAAGTAATCTACAATGACATTCTTTTCAGCGTAGTGAGAAGGAAAAAACCCAGGAGAGCCGGAGTGACAAGGATTCTCAACTTTCTTTCCTGAACAGGCTTCATAAATTTTAAAAACACACCAAACAACTATTTTTCTAGATTCAAGATATACTCCTTACTTTAAAAGCATACATTACAGGACCCATGATGAATGAAACAACTTGTTTTACTATTATTGGAGGGAATTTTCTTACTCTCTTTCATCAAGAATTTTTTTTTTTTAAAATAGTTTGAGTTACTAAAAAGATAATATTTTCTTCCATTGCTACCATACCATGAGGTAAAGTACACCAGACTTGGGCTCCTTCCAGAACTCCATTGGTTGTTTCTCAAACTACTTGTATGTAGATAAACTTCCAGCAGTGTTGGGATCCACAGATTATATTACGGTACCTTAAGGACACATATCATTACCTGACCTGCTTATACATATGCCTCTCACTTGCTCTTCTGGTTCATGAGCACAGAACATGGGAGCAGTGGAGGCAGTTGACACTGGGAATACAGATAATGATCATGTCATGTCTGTCAGTCAGCTAGCCAGCTAAATTTGAATGTTCACTCACTCACTCTGTTAAGAATTTAGGTGAAAGTCAACAATGAACCTGAATTACAATCTATGTTGAACACATTTTTGTTTGGAGCTACCTGGATATTTTTAATATATCTAATGCACTACTCATGTCTCATTTTTCTCATTTTTTGTGGCTGCAACTCAATACCACAGTTAATAAAGTGGGGGAACTTTAAACTCATGAGAATCAGAAGTTAGCTTCCTGCTTATCATTTTTAAAATAAACATGCTGTCAAGAAATACAAGGTCTATGATTCTGCATCTACCTTAAGCAAATATGGAGATGTAAATTAAGAAATATTGCTATAAGAGTTTGCTGGTTATTTATCTAGGTTCTAAACCACCTGAAATTATTTTATCCCCAGGCTTGCCTTGGGCCCAAACAATGGGAAGTGAACTAAGGATGACCAGACCCCACATTCCTCCTGCAAGTTTAGTTCTATTTATAAAGCAGGCATCATAATAATCATACATTACAAAAAGTATTGCCAGAAGAAAAAAAAAATCAATGAAATAAAATCTAAAAAATAAAGCTGTGCATTAAAAAAAAGAGATTGCCACAATACGAGTTGAAACACCTACAGTTAAACGTATACATAATATATATTACATATAAAAGCTATTAATCCAATTTAACAACATTCAGTGCATTTATTCTAAGAAACTGCTAAAAAGCACTAAATGGAATTTACAGAGATGAATAAAAAGCACAATTACCAACTCTACTTGGGAGATTCCAGTTGGTAAATGAGGCTGTGAAATTGCCATGTGTTAAAAAAGAGTATTAATGGCTATGTTAACACTTGACTAATATTTTATGGTGCAGACTGTTGCTAAATTAAACACTTTACATGTCTTTCTGTAGAGTCATTTAGTTATAGTTAGAATGCTAGTTTTCTTTTAAATAAATTTAGGAGTTGTACCAAAGTTCCTTTTTCTGGATACTTTTCTGAAAGCTGAAAATGTGCACGAGTTATCATCTTTTCCTACAACTCAACTACAAGCAGGTGGGTAGTAAAATAACACTCATTGTGAAGTATTAGGTGTTGGCAAATACCCTATTCTGGCAACTATTGCAACTGTTGGCTGACCCACAGGAAAACACACTGGGTGACATGATGTTAGATAACATGATTATCTGGTATGGTATGTCAGCAGCATGAGAGGCAACAGTGTAAACCATGGATCAAATTCTAGCTCAGGAAACTGGAGGGCAAAATTTCCCTCTCCTTTCCCCCAGTACTGGCTCCCCTCCAAGACTAAAACTACAGACATGTCTCTCTGCGGGTTCTCTGTGAACAGAGCTGTAAATCTAGGGGACATAGTTCCACTGTCAGAAACAGGAGACATGGTCTGCAGGATACTCCTCTCATGACTGGGTTTTGGCTATTACACACCTGCAGGAGCCTTTGACAGATTATATCAAATATTGGTATAAATTATATATAAGGGGATGACCACCAACAATCATGCTTAATATGGTCATAAATAAATACTGCATTAGATCTCTCATTTGGGAAGCAATTAGATTCTGCAATAAGATACCACTATGGGAGGATGGAAAAGTTTCATTATGTTTATATGAGGAGATTTTAACCCTAGTACCTGAATTTATGTACCAAACACCTGTACTAATGCTACAGATTTGATATGACATATGCAGAAAAATCTTATACAGCATGGCCCTTTTCACACAGACACTAACACTGATAAAATGGGTGTTACATTTTATTATACATATTACAGGGCTGCAGGTATGCTTTATGGGTACCCTGCAACATGCATAATAAAATGTAACACCCATTTTATCAGTGTTAGAGTGTCTGTGTGAAAAGGGCCTATGTAAATAAACACCATTAGAGTTCAGTCTTCAAAAATGCTATAATCCCTACGCAGAAATGGGTGAAAGACATACCTCGCACATGTTTTTTCACATATGGTGTGAAAGAAGATACTTTATGTAGATGGTTTATATCAGTGTCTCCCAAACTTTTTGCTATTTTGAAACTTAGGCCCTTTCAAATGGACTGCGGTGGGTGGGGGGATGGGTGTGCGTGCACGGTGAGTGGAGGTGGATGTGCGCCCATTTCCACGGGCGTACACCCATCTCAACCCATCTCTATGCATGGAGCAACTGGCATTGGAGCCTGTTGCTCCTTGTGTGGGTGATGGGTGGAGCACGCACGCATCCCCACCCACTGCAGGCGCCGCTCCCACGGACCCCCCCACTGCGGGCAGCGTTCACACGCCCCCCCTCACATGTGTATGTGTGTGTGGGGAGGGGTCCCATGTGAAAAGGCCCTTAAATGTAATCCTACAACCCCAGACAGCGAAAAATACAAACAAAGTATAAATATCAATGGGTTTACAGCTCCATCTACAGTTGGTGTGACCTCATTTGGGTTCAAAAACCATAATATGGCAACCTGTGGTTTATATTTTACATCTTTCAACATCTTTCATGACAAGAATAATAAGATAAATAGAAATTACTCTTAATGTAATTCATTTATTTAGGTATTAATTAATTATTATTATTATTAATAATTGTTATTATTATTATTTTATTAATCTATATAGCATCAGCAGTGAACAGTTGTGATGAGGCAGGTCCCTGCCTCAAGGATTTTATAATCTAGAATAGGCAAGAGAAAGGTCAAGAAAAGAATGGGGCACATAGGGAGAGACAGGGAAACATTCATGAAGTTGAGAAGTTGCAGGTACATGCATCTGGTTTAGTTACATAAAAACACAAGGATACAGACCCACAGCTGATGCAATATGAACAATATGATGCGCAGACCCAATTGAAGTTAATTAGGCTCATTACAGGAGTGTCACATCATCATGACATCCTGTGAGTTTGACTGTAGAAAGGCTATGCTTGGTCTGCCTTTGCCTTGAATCACTCAAGCAACTTAAAGTACACGATTTTCTCACATTTAGCCCTAATCTAGTATAATAGTAAAACCCTGCATTGGGCAAACTTTTCCAATGAGGAATTATAGTATTTAAAAACATTGTGCAAACGATAGAAAGATGAATAGCAGAAAGAGTAGAAAACCCAACTATTATAGAAGCCATCTGACAGTCACTGAATGGGACTCACAGGAGGAGGAAAATCTACCCTAATGTACTGAGTCATCATTGCTAACAGAAGCATAGCTCTTGTACAGCAGCGGTAAGATTGGTTTCAACTGGGAAAACACGGCAGGAGGTTCACAATGTGATCCTCTAGCATGCTGGGGAAATGATCCCTGGTGAATGCCCAAATGCAGTTTGAAACATCAGAAATGCTGCTACTCAGATCATCTGCTGCACCAGTTACAAATATATTACAAGAACTGTGTATGTTCAAAGCTGTGGTTACATGAAATCTACCTTCTGTATAGCCTGTAGCAGAAGAATTAAATTGTGTAATCCTAGTTAGAAACAGAATGAATGCCCTCCTGCTGGGTCCTGGAAGGAGTAAAATAGTGATCATGAAGAGTGTTTTTAGATAAGTGCCTCCCCACCCATTACACACCCACTACCCACCCATCATGCATGTTGCAGGACCGCATTGGCACCCTATGCAGTCCTGAAACATGCCTGATGGGTGGGTAATAGGTGGGGAGGCGCTTGTCTAAAAAGACTTGAAGAGGCAGTCTTCAGGCTTTTGTAGGCCATATCTACATGCAGAAGTAATCCAGGCTGAAATGTACTGCAGTGGTACTGCATGCACATTGCAAACAATGCCTGACACTGAGTGAATTTGTTGGAATTTGTATCATTAAATGATTTTGTATGTATATATAGCATATATGTATAACCCCTCATGCACATAAGGATCCAGTTCGCAAATAGTACCACAAATAGAGGAGAAGCCTTAATTGCTCATCCCATTAGGATGGTTTATCTAGTATTTTTATATACATTTATAACAATAACATAATGCTATGAATGCATGAATATGTAATAACAATAAGATGCACTACATTAATGGACCCATAAAAAAAGATTTTACTGTGATGATAGAGGATGTGAACCTCTCAAATGAGAATTTTAAGGGGAAAGAGTTTCTGGAATCTGAACCCTTCTTTTTTTCTATCAAGAAGGTATAATCAAAAATATATTTCTTCTAGCAAAATCTCAAATTATTTGTTTTGTTATGTTATATCTGTATCTACAAGTAGGTAGGTAGGCTGTAGGTGAACATCAATTTGCCCATGAATTAACCCAATTACCTGCTGGCTAATATGAGAAAAACCATATAGCAAAATATAAGCGCAGAGAGGAAATTTGGTCAAGGCCTGTGTGTGGGTAGGTGTCATGGGAATTATGGGGTGGCAAGGAGGTTTCTGACAAAGTATGGTAGACCAACAGACAACATACCTATAATATATGATTTGGCGTGTGTAAACAATACGACTAAAAGTGACCCAAGTGAGGTGTCAGATGATTTGTCTCAACACACTGAATCTGGCAGAAATAATAATTTGCCCCACACACTGGCCCAGAAGACACAATTTGCTTGTGGATAAAAATGGCAGCACCTTTTATTAATAACAATGTAACAAGAAGTAGCAACAAAATATCCAGTCAGAAAAATTTAAGGCCTGGGGCGATGGGGCAGAGCTTCTAAACCAGCTCTGCTGAGGGATAATAAATTCCCCAAAAGTCCAACAAAAGTGGGGGGGAAAAAACAGCACAATACTAGAAACCAAAACAAACAAAAATGCTGTGTGGAATGGATAAATATAAATCAATATTTATATAATAAACCAAGAAATTGCAAACAAATGTAATAAAACTACAAACAATCATACAAACAATCTACAGTCTGACGCGTTTCGGGTACAGAAAACCCTTCTTCAGGGGCGTAGAAATAAATCTGAAATAAACAGAACAATGAACATTAATTCCCCACAGGGAAAATGTCCCTTGCTCTGCCTAGTGCCACTCCTACTGGCAGTAGCATGGACCAAAGTGTCTCTAACATTCTTTGTCCTCTTGTACACAAAAAGTGGTTTTTGGCTAAAGGCTGGGCATATATCTAAGACATTCCAATGTTTGATGACGCTCTGTCTAATGCAGGTACTGGAGCCATTGAACGTAAGGCTACAAACTAGCCTGTCTGTGGTGTTACTTCTGTTGGGCACTAAGAGATCAGCCCTAGACCTCTGACATGCTCGAGCAAAACCTGCCTGAATAACCTTCATTGGGTAGTCCTTATGGATCAAAAATTGCCTTAATTTGGCTGATTCTCTATGGAAATCTTCATCTTGAGTGCAATTGCGTCTGATCCTCAAAAACTGCCCATATGGCAAATTGTTCCTAATATGGACAGGATGAGAACTGTCATATCTTAAGTAAGATATCTCAATGGCTCCAGTACCTGCATTAGACAGAGCGTCATCAAACATTGGAATGTCTTAGATATATGCCCAGCCTTTAGCCAAAAACCACTTTTCGCGTACAAGAGGACAAAGAATGTTAGATCTACTGCAGGACAAGATCTAGCCACCACTGCCAGTAGGAGTGGCACTAGGCAGAGGAAGGGACATTTTCCCTGTGGGGCAGGAGTGTGCTGTAAACAGACTTATACATTGCACTCATTTGAAAATCCTAAGGATTCATCAATCATCTTTTTAGATAGTTTCACTACTTGTGCCACTTCTTTTGTGGTATATGTGATCAGATGCCCTTGCCCATTTTTATATGTAGGTAAAACTACTAGGAAATTAAAATTAAGAATTGGGGAACACAGGAGGAATATTAAGAATAAGAAGATTAATGAACCATTGGTGCAGCGTTTTCTGCAGGCCAATCATAGTCCTACTGATTTTGTGTTTTGGGCAGTGGCTGTTGTGGGACAACACATTTACAACAGAGATATTTTGTTGTTGAGGAAAGAAGCTCAGTGGATTCATAGATTACAGGCTGTGGCACCTTTAGGCCTCAATGAGGCCATTGATTACAGCTGCTTCTTATAAACATCCTTTCTTTTTGCCTTTTGTTCATTTGATTGCTTTAAGTGGATATAGGTGTAACCCATATACAGCCTTGATGGGCTTTAGTATATAAGGAGAGGCTGTCTTTTTTGTGGTTAGTTCCCAGGCCTGCAAGGCATTGTGGAGTCACAAGGCAGTGGCAGTAAGATGAAGCAGTTCCCTGTGGGGCTTGTGCACCTGAAGAGTAGGGGCTGCAGTATAGTACATTTGAATACTTTGTTTATAGGCTTGTTTGAGGACTTCATTTCTGCTTATTATTTCTCCACAGCCAGTGTGAGCCATCCATTTGAATGTTTGTTAACATCAAGAGCCTTTTGGGATATTATTGGCTAACAGGAGTTGGTCCCTGATATATGATTGCTAAGTGGGTAAAGGTTTCTTCTTTTTTTATTTTTTCATTGGAATTGTTGTATTACTATTAATGGACCAAGTGTTGTTGTTGTTTTTATTTTGAGTGCTCTACAGGCTAGTTGATTCATGGGTTTTGCAAAGGGTCCTCTCAGACATTGCCTGCCTGCCTACCACTAGCCATCTTTGGAGTGGGTTTAGGTTACTGGTGTTTGCATTTATGATTTATATATATTTCATCTTGAGGTATCTCCACCCTGCATATATTTGCCTTATCAGCATTTGCATTTTTGGTATTTTTGCTGAGATGCTAGTTCATTATCAATGGACCAAGTGCTTTTGATTTTTGATTTTTAGCACTCTGCAGGTTAGCACATTAATGTGTTGTCTTAGACATTGCATGGCATTATGTATTTTCTAAGCCAGCCCATGATATTGGTGTTTGCGTGTATGATTTGTGTTGTATTTTGATGCATTTCCATCGTGCATATATTTGCATTATCAGTCCTTTTTTTCTTGATGTTCAGTTTGACTACATGTGGTTATTTTCTGTTGCTTTATAGAGGATTAATATGCTAAAACTTGGGAATTTAGTTATATATATTTTTGTTATTTAATCAATTAATGTTCATTGTTCTGTTTATTTCAGATTTATTTCTACACCCCTGAAGAAGGGTTTTCTGTACCTGAAACGCATCAGGCTGTAGATTGTTTGTATGATTGTTTGTAGTTTTATTACATTTGTTTACAATTTCTTGGTTTATTATATAAATATTGCTTTATATTTATCCATTCCACACAGCATTTTTGTTTGTTTTGATAATAAATTCCCCCCCAACTCGGGGATAAAAAATAAATGTGTTAAGGGATATTCCCCCAAACCCTACACACCCCTTGATGAGACCACCAAGGGTCATAGGTACCAGTCTTGCCAGGCTGCCCAAGCTAGGGAAGACTGACACCTACTTCCCACTCCGAGACAACAACACAACAGGTCAAAACCTGCTATGCCAGCCCCACACAATTGTTAGCTCAAAGGGGCAACCATTAACTGCAGTCACCTGAGCTGGCAAAATTTACCGTATCTTGCCCCAGATCAACCACCAAAGGGGGGGCTTGGCTAAGCCAAAGATACCCCCCACACCTGACTGGATATTCAAAAGTGCTGCCAGACCTGTCCTCAAACCCTCCAACTATCTCTCATTCCCTCTGATGGACAAGTGAACTCTGTCCCTTCTAAACAATTCCCCGAACTCCTACCTTACTCCATCCTGATTGATGACCACACCATCCATTGCTTGCACTCACCTTCCTATGGCCCTGTTAACCTTTTGTGTTTTTGTTTTTTTTTCTTCAGAACTTTGTTGGCCATTCAATCTTCATTTATTTAATTTTACTTTAAAACTACTTCCTTCTGCCTCTAATCCTTGTTGGACGGGATGTGGGAGTGTTGGCTCCTTACTGTACTGTTGGTGGGCATGCAATATGGTGATCCCCTTATGGTTGACAGTATAGCAGATTATGAAAGAGATATCAAATTTTTATTTTCCTTTTCGACTTGCTACTGCTCTTCTGAGTATTTTTCCACAATGTGCCATTTCCAAGGAATGTAAAAGCTCATGCACTCTAATACATCTGGTGACATTACATGTTATAGTATCCTCTTGGAAAATAAGGCAGATCCTGTTAACCTTTCTATGGGTCCGATCCACCCAAATGGGGAATCGTGCTCTATTCCATTTTATGAGGTAACATGTTCACCCAAACTATCTTAACTTCTGGGGCAATCTGATTAATTCGCCAGAGATCTGCAGGCAGCACCAAGATCAATTCCAATCCCGACATGCTAGTCAGACCGTTGATCATTCTTGCCCAGATGAATCAATACAAATTCTGGGCATACCCTCTGCAACTTGTTCTCAATGCAGGATGTGAGGCGTCTCCATTTCCACCACCTGAAACCAAACCAAGTGATGGTAGCCCCTGGATCCAAATACAGGGTCATCGCACACCATTTCCTACATAGTTCCATCTGGGTCAAAGAAACTAGACTGTGCCCCAAGATCCAAATCTGAGCCTTCCTGGGGGATTCCATACCTACATAACAAGAAAAAATAATGAATCAACCTTGAACCAGAACTAACTACTTACCACAACAATTTCTACTGGACCCAACCCTCGGGTCTAACATATCTTCAAAATGCTCTGGAGCTCCATTTCTCGATGGCTTGTATCCTTCCTTCCAACAACCCAGCCACAGTGGTGTCTGTGCCTATATGGAAAGAATGGGATCCAAATTCCCAAGGCAGCAGCCCAAGCTCCACCAAAGCTCTGCGGAATAAAGCAACACATTGAAACTATGTTAACAGTGAAGCATCAATATGGACAAACAAAGGCACTGGGCCCACTGGCCTGATTGCCATATACTTCACCGTTGATATACGTGGACACAAAGTGGAGTTGACAGAGTCTCAAAGTCATGCCCCTGTCCCTCTGATCTATCTACGAATGCTGAAGATGAACCAATAGGACCTGTTCTTTCCAGCCAATTTTCTCCACCATCAATGCGTGACCCATGGGTCCCCTTTCTGAGGAAACCACTAACTTCCCACCCTTAAGGTGCCAAAGAGGGCTATCAAAAATACAGCCGAAAACAATGGCACTTTTGTCTTATGGTTACAAATGTAGGGGAGGAAAACTATGATTGCATACAGCAATCAAGAGGTCACTGCCTGGCAACAATCCACAGAAACACCATCCTCCCAGAACCACCCCTCAAGAACCCTGCAAACGCACAACCCAAGACATGGGTTCTGCTGATGCCTAGACTTAGCATGGAAATCACCGAAAATTTGCTGGCGATGGTCCTCCCTGCCAAACCCTTATTTCTCAAGGAGACTGCAAATTCAAGGACTTGACCCTCCGATAGTGGCATCACCCTGGCAACCCCCCTCTGCTCTCTGAACCTCAAAAACTCTCGGAAACACAACTATAACTAATGCGTGTAGAGGGGGCTAATGAAATGCTTACTACCCTCTGAACCTCAGCTGTCCAAGGTTCCACAGGCGGTGCGGGATTCGTACTGGCAATTCTGCCGCATGAGGTGCCAGCTCCCTGAAGCGCTCAATCTGGAATCAAAAGAAAGCATCGACAAGATGATTACTCACCTCCGGAACATGGCCAGCATGAAAGAATATATTATTCTACAAGGAGGTTTGAACAAAGTGGTGCACTAAACTCATCACCCACATAGATTTTAAAGACTGTGAATTAACAACCTGAATGACAGCCATGTTATCGCACCAAAAACACAGTTTTTTTTAAAAAAAAAAAAATACTCTGCCCATAACACAACCGCAACCAGCAGTGGAAAAAGCTCCACAAAATGTGAGATCTTGCACAATGTTCCAGACCACTCAGCAGGCCATTTATCTGCACACCTATCACCTGCCCAGAGGGTAACCCTGGATGCCCCACAGAACACACAGCCCTCTGCTGTGGAATAGGCCACCCCAGGCCCTGATGCACATACTCACTTGCGTGGCAGTCGCTGCTACCAACGGAAGCCCCTGTTGCTGAGGCCCTCTTTGCCTCCAGGGCCTTGATTCTCACTGACAGGTCCTAAAAGTGGACTACCATCACTGATGACCGGCCCCCTTCTCCCTAGCCTGCTGAGCCCCCACGTCAACAGGCCGAGAATCCTCTTCAACACCTGCCTGAAGTCCTGATGGACCAGGCTGGGCTCTGTCATCAAGGCCCACTCCCAAGGCAGGCTCCTTCTGTCCTCCCTTGGGCCCTGCACTGTCATCCAGAATACCTGGCAGCAGATCCAATACCTCCTCCAGAGGCCTCCTCCTGAGTCTGCAAATCCAGCAGGACCAGGTAGGGAGAGATCAAACACCTCATCCAATACCCAAGGTGAAACTGCCCACCCCCTATGCTCTGCCCAAGCCTTGGGCTTGCGCTGCTTAACGCCTCCTGGCAGCCCAGCTCCCCTAAATTGACCTCTCGCCATCCTATTATTTGCAGAGGAAGTGTTCACTTGAATCACTGAGTAAAACTTTCCTCTCCAACTAACTGCCCAACAGCCTGCTCCAGGTCCACTGGGTCTATACATACTCTTGAAGGGTAAATCCCTCATGAGAGTTCTCCCCCCCCCCCGCACTGGACAGGCAGGATAGCCAAGCCCATTCAGAAAACCTCAGGCCTTCCCGCCTACCTGCCTGCATTCCTCCTTCCCTTCTAGAGCATGCGGGGGTGGTGCAAACAACCAACTCACCTCCAACCCGCTCCCAGAGAAACCAGAAGTCCTGGCTCCTCCACCCCCTCCCACAGAACCCAGGAGTTCTGGCTCCCATCCTCCCCCAACCCACTAGCCTCAACTCTCCTTGCACAGAACCCAGGAGTCCTAGCTCCCAGTGACCCTGATTTAACCCTCTAGCCCCCACTCTCCTCCCTGGCTCTGAGCCTCCCCACTGTAACCCAGTAGCCCCCCACTCTCCTCCCAGAGAACCAAGAGGTCCTAATATCCTCCCTCCCCCCCTCTTGAAGTCACTAGTCCCCTCTCCCCTCCTAGAGAACCCAAGACTCCTGGCACCTAGCCCCCCTCCCCTAACATACTTCCCCCCCCCACTTTCTGGTCCTAAAGAACCCAGGTGTCCTGGCTTCCAGCTCCCCCCGCCCCTAACTCACTAGCTCCAATTCTCTCCTTCTGTAGAATCCAGGAGTTCTGGATCCCCCTTCTTCTCTAACTCACTAACCTCTTTCCTCCCAGAGAACCCAGGAATACTGTCTCCCAGCACTCCTCATCTAACCCCCAGCCTGTGGCGGCGCCTGCCCATCAGCGCCCCCCATGGGACTCGGAGGGTGGGGCAGAGAAAAGCGCATGCAAGAGGCACGGGCAGTTGGGAGCAAGTCTGGCTGGGAGCAGGATGTTTGTCTCTCTCTCCTTCCTGACCTCCTGAAGGCAGAGGCCCTGCGCAGCAGAGCAGCAGACCGGGCCTGGCTTCAAGTCACAAGGCAAAGCCTGGCACAGACACCCAGGGTGAGGGGGGAAAGATTGTGGATGCTGTATCGTGCCATGACCTCAATAAAGAGAGTTGCAGCAAGTCAGTGTCCATGAGTACTTGAGCCAGCCACCCACAGCCCCTCACCTCATAGGCCTCCCTCAGAACCCGGGCCAAGGGAGGAACACCACATGGTATCAGAAGTGGACTCCACAGTTTAGTGAAGGCGAGAACCACCCTCCTGCTAATGGAGCATTTCAAGCCCCCTCCCCCCCCCCTCAGCTTCAATGGGAACCTGGGCAAGAACTGGCGGAGGTGGGAGCAACAGCTAAGCCTGTACCTCATAGTCACTGGGGCAGATGAGAAGGAGGAAGAGTATAAAGTGGCAGTGGTGCTGCACAGCCTGGGGGAGAAATCCTTAGACATGTACAACACACTCCCATATGTGTTCGCAGACCCCACCAGCAAGACCCTAGCGGAACTCGTAACCACAATGAAGAACTACTGTGTCCCCAAAAAGAACCCTGTGTTTGAGCGCTATCAGTTCTGGCAGCTCCAATACGATGAATTAGCAGGGACTGACCTGTTCCTCACTGCCCTGCGAGAGAAGGCCCAGCACTGCGAGAGAAGGCCAACCATAGACCTTATGCTCAGGGACAAGATCGTATTCAGTATCCCAGACCCCAAGTTGAAGGAGAGGCTATTGGAGAAGCCAGACCTCACCCTGACCCAGGCTGTGGACATGTGCTGCATGAAAGCCATTATGAGGTCCCAAGCATCAGTGATGTCTGTGGAGTCATGAGTACTAGCGGTGATCCCCTGTCCCCCCACCCACCGCATAAAAGCCTGCGCGGGAGACCAGTCCCACCCCGGTGCGGGACACAGAAGCCACCAGATGCTCCTGCAGGCGATGCGGGCACCAGCACGGCTCACAGCAGTGCCCCGCTTATGGCGAGACATGTCCCAGGTGTGGAGGAAAGAACCACTTTGCAAAAGCCTGCAGGGCCAAACTTCCCCCTCCCCACGCAAGCACAGTGGGCACAATGTATGTAGGAGCCATGACTTCTCATCTGGAAAACACCCAACAATCAGAAAGCCCCTGGAGATGCACAGTCCGCGTTTCAGGACACCCAGTCACATTCAAGCTGGACACGGGGGCAGAGACAAACACCATCCCTCCCTGAGTGACCAGGAACCTCCTGGCACACATCCACCAGGAGCTGCCGGACATAACGCTGGTAGCCGTTGGAGGGGGTCGAATCATACCTAAGGTGACGCTCCTTGTCCAATGCTCCACCCCAAACACCAGCGTGCAGCTCCCACTCTACATCATTGACACACAGGACCCCCCACTGCTGGGCCAGAAAGCCTGCGTCACCCTGAACCTACTCCATCAAACATGCTCGCTGGTGCCGAATGCACTAAACAAGGAGGGCAGCACCCTGGCCAGCTGTGCAGACATGATGGGAGGCCTTGGCCGGTTCCCAGGGACGCACCATATATACCTGGACCCCTCGGTGCCCCCCAAGATTCACGGATGCAGTAAGATCCCGTTTGCCATGCAGGAGCAATTACGTACCATGCTGGCAGATCTTGAGGCAGTGAAGGTAATCTCCAGGGTGACCAAACCCACCCCTTGGGTGAGTAGCTTGGTGGTCACTCAAAAGAAGAACGGCTCCCTGCGAATTTGTCTTGACCCGAGGGACCTAAACAGAGCACAGCACTTCAACATCCCAACGGTGGAGGATGTCCAGCAGAAGTTGGTCGGGAAATCCATATTTACCATCCTCGACGAAAAGGATGGCTATTGACAGGTGGCACTAGACAGGACATCGGCAGAGCTATGCACATTCAACACTCTATGGGGAAGGTACCACTTCAACAGGCTGCCCTTCGGCATCAAGTCGGCTAGTGAAGTGTTCCAACAGAAGAACCATGAGAGCTTTGGGGACATTCCTGGGGTACACATCATAGCGGATGATATGCTAATTGCGGCCTCGTCCATGGCAGAGCACAACCACATTCTGAAACAGGTGCTGCAGCAAGCCAGAGAGAAAGGAGTCAGATTCAACAAGAAAAAATCCAATTCATGGTTGAGTGAGTAAAGTATATGGGCCATATCTTTTCCAGTGAAGGGGTCCAGCCAGACGAGGACAAGGTGGAGGCCGTCCGGAAGCTCGCAGAGCCTCAGGATAAAAAGATGCTACAACGAATCTTGGGTACAGTACAATACCTTGCCCAATACATCCCAAACGAGTCAGCCATGACTGCACTGCTGAGAACCCTTCTGCGTAAGGAAACAGAGTGGGCCTGGGATGCCAATCATCAACAAGCCCTAGATGCTTTAAAACAAGCCATCTCATCAGCCCCTGTACTGCGATACTTTGACCCGAGAAAGCAGTCTGTCATACAGGTGGATGCATCCAAAGATGGCCTGGGGGCATGTCTGTCCCAAGATGGTCACCCCATCGCATACGCATCCTGATTGTTCATGGCGGCCGAGCAAAACTATGCTCAAATTGAGAAGGAGCTCCTGGCTATTCTCTTTGCCACCATCAAGTTCCATCAGTACATATACGGGACCACAATCAAGGTTCAGTCGGATCACAAGCCACTGGAAGCTATCATGGGGACGTCCATAGGACAAGCCCCAGCCAGGCTACAACGCATGCTGCTCCAGCTACAAAAATATGACCTGGAGCTGGAGTACACAAAGGGCACCAGCATGCACATTGCGGACACATTGTCCAAAGCTCCTATTCACTCGCCAGTGTCATCTATGCAAGACCTTCAGGGAGAAAAAGTCATCTACCACACCAAGACCACAATGCCCCTGAGCGACCCACTCCTTCGCCAGTTGTAGGATCACACTCAGAATGACCCAATCCTGAACAGCCTCCGGACCCTGCATGACCGTGGGTGATCCCGACATGTGAAGTCAGTGGCGCCACCACTGAAACCATACTGGTCCCTCCGACATGACCTGTGGCTGGAGGATGGTCTACTGATGGTAGGGCAAAAGATCATAATCCCCAAGGAATCCAGGCAGGACATGCTGCGCATGGTACATATCCCCCACCAGGGGGTTCAGTGGTCCAAGGCATGGGCCAGGGCCCTCATGTAGTGGCCCAACATGGCGAGGGACATTGAGCAGTGGGTAGCAGACTGCAGCCCATGTCAAGAAGGGCGGCCCACTCAGCAGGCGGAACCCATGATACCGCATCACATACCGGAACTACCGTGGCTCAAAGTGGCTGTGGACATCTTTGACCTGCAGATGCAATCATACCTGGTGACCGTGGACTACTTCTCCAAATATCAGGAGGTAATACACCTACCAGACAAAACAGCATTTTCCATCATCGAGCGGCTGAAGGCAATCTTCGCACACTATGGGATCCCCAGAGATGGTCGGCGACCACTCCCCATTTGCCTGTCAAGCAATGCAGCAGTTTGCCGCAGACTGGGGCCTTTCGCTCACCCACTCCAGCCCGATGTACCCCCAATCGAATGGACAAGTGGAGCAAATGGTGCAAACGGTGAAGGTCATGCTCAAGAAGACTATGAAATATGGGACAGACCCGCGCTTGACCCTGCTCCATCTGCGCAACGCCCCCATATTGGGCACACCTTTCACACCAGAGCAACTGCTCATGGAGTGTGTACTCCAGCACTCTTCCGGCAACCACCCCGGTCCTCACAGCGTCAATACCCCAGGGTGTGAATGCGATGCTCTGGAGATGACAAAAGAACCAGAAGGCATGCGATGTCAGGCGAGGACGACGCCTACCGCCCCTCGCCATTGGGGACACAATCCTCATGGCCACTCCCACCGGCTGGCATCCAGCCACGGTGATTGCGAAAAGCTCAGAACCCCGCTCTTACATGGTAAGAACACCCCAGGGAACCACATACCGTCAAAATCGATGACACTTGAGACAAGCAGAGGGCCCTACAGCACCAAACACAGTAAATGACCCCTCGGAACGACAAGACACTACATCGCCAAGCGACCAATGCGAGCAGCCCCAGGCAGCTCCCTCACCAGGGCCTGAAGCACGGGAACCTCAGTCTGTAACGGTCAGTGTCCCCACTCCTGACCCCCCCGACATGATACCAATGCCGGGTGACCCATAGGGCCACCCCCAGTACCAGAGAGAGTCGACATCGCCATGCCAAGGACAGGCGAGGCTGCTCAGAGACACTCCTCCCTACCCACCTTCAGGACTACTATGTGGGGCAGTGGTAAAGACTGCCTCCAATGATGAGTCATGTACTTGTGACCTCTGACTCTCAGACATGGATGCCACTGTTTCAGTGTTCTCGTTTTCATTATGACTAGTATAGATATGCTCGTTACAGAGGTGAGAAGCAGCTTCACCACTGGATAGGGGGGATGTGGTGGCACCTGCGCAGCAGCGGCCCCCATGGGACTCAGAGGGTGGGGCAGAGAAAAGCATGCACAAGAGGCACGGGCAGTTGGGAGCAACCCTGACTGGGAGCAGGACGTTTGTCTCTCTCTCCTTCCTGACCTCCCGAAGGCAGAGGCCCTGCACAGCAGAGCAGCAGACTGGGCCTGGCTTCAAGCCACAAGGCAGAGTCTGACAGACACCTGGGGTGAGGGGGGAATGATTGTGGACGCTGTATCTTGCCCTCACCTCAATAAAGAGGGTTGCAGCAAGTCCATGTCCGTGAGTACTTGGGCCAGCCGCCCGCAGCCCCTCACCTCATAGGTCTCCCTCGGAACCCGGGCCAAGGGAGGAACACCCCACAGCCCCCACTCGGAGAAGCCAGAAGTCCTGTCTCAGGGCCCCCTTACTTTAATCCATTAGCTCCAATTCCCCTCACAAAGAACCCTGGAGTCCTGGTTCCTAGCCTTCCTGCTCTAACCCAGGAGTCCTGGTTCCCAGCCCCACAAGCCCCTACTCCTTCCTACAGAACCCAGAAGAACTAACTCCCAGTCCCTCCCTGATCCAACCAAGTAGCCCCCACTCCTGTCCCAGAGAATTCAGGAGTCTTGGCTCCCATTTCCCCTGCTCTAACTGACTACCCCCACTCTGATTCTAAATAACCCAAGAGTCCTGGCTCCCAGTTCCCCTCTAACCCACAAGCCCCTTCTCCACCCAGGAAGCTAGGAGTCCTGGCTCCAAGAATCCCCTGCTCTAACCCTACTTCCCTCCAAGGGTGGCAATGTGGCCTGTTTGCAACTCCAGTGACTGCCACAGGCTCTGCGTGCACCATCTAATGGCTATTCAGAAACCCTGTATATGTTGTATTTCTGCTCCAGTTGGTCTTAGTTGCTCATGACCTGCTCAGTTTTCACGTGGTTCCCAGACATAACTTAAAAATCTCATTCTCCCCATTGCATAACATGGGAATTTCAAAACATCACAACTGAAAAACTACACAATGAATTTTCAAAATCAAGTCAGGAATGTCCTACAATGTAAACTTGATTTTTTTTTTACACAATATCTCCACATGGATAACTTTAAACACACACTTTTCTGTGTCAACAAAATGAGGTTGCAAATCCCTGAAAAAATACTTCTGTCTCAAAAATTCAGCTGTTTCTCAACAGAATTGTCTGAAATTTGAAAAGTTTCTACCCCTCACCCAAGTGATCCTCTCTACAAAAGTTCACAGGGCAGATAGGATAAAGCATCTTGATTTTATTATGAGTAGAATGTCCATGATTTTAATGGAAAGTGCAACCTGCCTTAACTTAAAGCTGCTCCCGCAGCTTGCAATATTTTGTTCACTAAGAGCCATCTGAAAATGAGAGGCTCCTAAAACTTAGATTTGCACCATCTGCAGATGGGGTCATGATCCTGATTCATATTTGAATACTTAATTTGTTCTTGTTGCTGTCTGGGGGTCATAGGATTATATGTAATTCTCAAAATGGTGTCACTCAGGCAAAAGTTTGGCAAGTTTTGTTTTAAATATTTCCATTGCTTACAGTAAGACCATTTGTGGAAGAAGATGATGTTTATATGAGTAGACTATCACACATAGTCTATTACTCATTTTAATTTTGAAAGCATTCTACAGACAAGAAAAAAATAATGAAACCACCGTGGGAGTGTTCGTTAAGTAACAGTCAAAAATAGTTATTCAACTCTCTGCAACTATTACTTTCTTTGCAGGTTGAACTCTAATAAACCATAAGTCCAGTGAATTTTTCCTTTTTGGATTATAGATCCAGAAATGTCTGAAAAATGGGTTTGGGGTGAAAATGCTGCAAGATATTTCAGTCTGGCAGGTACAGCTATCATGTAAGAAATCAGATTACTACACGGTAACACTTCTACTGACAGACAAAATTATGCAATTCATGGATTTGGAAATTAATAGTTTCGGTTTCATTCTTATTTCTGGAAAGGTTACCTGCATAGCAGTTACCACAGAATAAAAAATAAATAGCGATCAAACTATAAAATGTAAACCCGGGTGGTCATTAGCTACTAATGGAAAAAGTTCAGCAGGGGCATTAAATCCATACGACATACCCAACAATTTGTATTTTAGCATGTTAATAATGAATCTCAACATGATCATTCATACCGAGTCAGGATTTTTTGTCCCCCCAGCAAGTACATATGCATATGCATTTCATTCCATTGTTTTCTAATTTAGAAGTGCGCACACACACACACACACACACACACACACACGAATGCATATGTACTTCTAAACTAGAAAATAATGTAATGTGCCTCACTCTCATTTCAAATCTTTAACACAGTTATGCACTTCTCCGTTCTTCCAATCAATTTATTCTTTTAATGTTTTTCAGCATCTTAAATCTCCGAGCTAAGTCAATAATGGTGATTACTTACCATAAGCACTGTAAACGCCATTCTAATACAGGTTATTTGCAATCTGACATCCTCATCTATATGCATTATTCCACTAGGAAAATTAAATGAAACCCTTGATTCAGAATCTGAAACACTTAGAAGTAATGATCCTGTTTACTGATTGACTGAAGTTGTGGTTTTAAGCACTATTTAATAGAGGAAACAAAAAGCAATATTCAAGTAAAATGGAAGAGTATAAGTTAATTAAGGAAGCATTTCTATTACATGAATAATAACCTTTTATTTTATTTTTCCATGTTTATATCTCAAAGATACTTAGCCAAGACTGTTGTTAGCTCAATAGCACCTATTTTTGAGATTTCTAATAATTCAAAATTTAAACCGAACAAACTCAGTGCAGGAGAAAGTCTTTATTGGCTTTTATTTCTTACTGTCAGACCTTGGGGGTGGGGATACCAGGCTGGGGGGAGGAGGTCCCTGCACCCGCCACAAAGGCTTTGGTGGGGACGGACCCCAGCAGAGGGCTCCGAGGACTCACCCGGTGCCGCATCCACACCGCCGGCATGCCCGCCGCTGGTATGCCCGCCACCGGTGGTGCTACAAGGAGGGTTGGGAGGCCCAGGGGCAGCAGGGGAAACCTCTAGAGAAGGAGAGGTCCCCCCACCTCCAGCACTGTCAGATGAAGACTGGGGCAGTCCTGCAGCACTGGCGCCATGGCCCCACATAGCCACGCCCCCTGTCGCGCAGTGCAGACACTCAGAAGGAACGCCTGTGCTTGTGCGCTCAGACAGCAGAGGGGATTTAAGGTGGCTCCTGACTGCTGTGCCTTGCTGGTGATCATAGCCTTGTGCCTGAGAGACTGGCCCCTCTAGTGAGCATGTTTGGAGCAGTTGTGTTGCAAAGGTCTTGGAAAACGTGGTACCCATGAGTATGGGAGCAAGTGTGTGAGTGAGTGAGCGTGTTAGAGAATACATGAGTGAGCAAGCAAGGGAGTGGGTGTGGTCAGTGGGTGTAGTGTTGGTGTATTTGTTTCCCCTTCATCGCTCACACTTCCTGGGTCCTCGTCTGGTGTGGCAGTCCTATCCCTTCCCTTCAGAGCAGGTGCACTACCCTCCCGGCACTGATCCCCCGCATAATACCCTGGGCCCTGCTGTGTTGTATAATTGTGACTTCCTGAGCTGTAGGGCCACAGGCTCACCCGATGATGATCTAGGCTGGGGGCATAGACCCCAAAGGCCCTATCAGATCCTGAGGGACCATTTACTGAGCCCAGGCAACTGCTACGAAGCAAGGGAGGACCGAGGCAAGAGACACGCGCGTGCGCGCGCGTGTGTGTGTGTGTGTGTGTGTGTGTGTGTCCGTGTCCCCTGGTGTGGACCCTTTCCATCCCCTATACCTCACACTTACACGAAATTCACTTTAAATATTGTGTGTCACCAGACACCTGTGAGCACATGTATAATAGTGAATGGTTACACATGAGAGAGCTATTAAAAACCATACTAAACCATTTAGCTTGATTGCTCTGTAACTGTGGGTACTATCAGTGTGGAGAAAAATAAATATTATTCTAAAACAGTTCTTAAACTTAACCCTTCTTGTAGGAAATCCCATCCCTCCTACCCAATTCTTAAACAACAAAAAGAAAAATAATAGTTATTATTTATCATTTATATCATGCTTTCAGCGCTGAAAGTGTTCTACAGTCTTACTATCCTTATCTAGTTCACCCTCCACAACATCATGGTAAGTAAGGTAGGTCATTATTCTCATTTTGCAGATGGGGGACTGAGTCTGAGAGATAATGACTTGCTCAAGGCCATCCAGTGAAGTCATGCTAAATTGAGATTTGAAGGATGGTCTACCAGGTCCAAGTCTAAAACCTTATTTCCTAGGCTACACTGCCTCATTTTACACACTCTAGAATGTCCCAAGCATTCCAGAGTACAGGATCAAGAAGACCAATGAAAGCAAGGGCATATCAAGGGTTCCAGATCCAACTTAGAACTCTGTCCCATGGAGAATCTATCCCAGATTCCCCCAGGACCCAGACACTCTACAACCAGACCCCATTTTTCTGCCCCATTCTCCTTTTTATGGTTCCCCTACTCTGGCACCTAACCAATTAGCTCCCCACCCCCCTCCATCAGCTAGTCTCCATTACTGGCTGAGGAACTGGACTCACTGCCCAGGATGGGGATCTCCTCCCCTCTTGTGGCTCTGTGCCTGCACCTGTACCTTACTGAAGTCACTTCCACATCAGATATGCTGCCACTGCCTCTGCTCCACTGAAGCTGGAAAAACAGAACCATGGCTGGCAGCAGTGGTGGTGGCACCCTTACACTTACCAGACAAGACAGAGTTCATGAGGTGTGTGGAGGGCGGTCTTTCACAGATAACGTCCCAGGACAAAGCCACTCAGAAGGGACTGTTCTGTCTGCTCCCATAGCACCTGGCATCTCCTACCAGATAGGTGAACAGAGACCAGGAAGTGCTTTTTCCAGGGATTCTGTCTTGTTGCCAACCTCAAGGTGCATCCCAGTTAGTCCTGAAAACAACCTCAGGGGACCACTGCAGCTGACATCCTGGCCACTGGAACCTCTATATATCAGGTGTGAAACCAGCATTAGGGCCTATCAGACATTCCTTCCCACCAAGTACATAGCTAGCATTAGGACTGAAAGCAAAGCACCTTTCTACCAGGTTTCTGGCCAGCATAGCTCAGTGTCTGAATCTGCTGCCTGGATTCTGGAACATAGGTAGTCTTCACAAGTGAATACAAAAGTGGCAGCAGAATCAGGAGTGAGGCCAGTAATGGCGCCAGGTAGATCAGGGTCAGGAATAGATGCATAAATGGGCCAAATAGACTCAGGACCAGGGAAGAACAAGGTCAGGACAGGCTTGAGATCAAGTTTGGAAAGCACCAAAACAGACAGAAACAAGTGGGTATTGGGGGTTAACCCTTATCCAGTTATGTGAAATCAATTATGATATTATTGCGGGGTAACTTTGTACCCCTGAAGATATTACTGCAGTTAACATTTTCATAGTGTGAAGCTTCAATGATTTTTTTTACTTGCAAGTTTGTGTTGAAAAAATTTATCCTATTAGGCTGAAGGGGTAATTTTGACCCCACCGTTAGTTACTGTGGTAGCCAGCAACTGAAATACAGAAAAGCTGTCTGCCTGTGAGTTATCTCCTACTTTATCTTTGTTTGCTTATGAATTTTTACCCTATTAGGCTGAAAGGGTCATTTTGACCCCACCATTATTTACTATGGCAGCTGGCTATTGAAATGAAAACAAGCTCCTAATAGTTCATTAGTCAGTAGTCATATTCAAATCGATCATATTTATATTTTTCAATTGTGATGTAATTGGGGTATATTATACCTCATTAGCAAATAAATACAGTAGGTTTTTAGGACAGATATAATTCACTATCAAGGATACAGGATTTTTTTTGTAATGGAGAATGATCTCTGGTTTTATCTGTTCTCCACCCACCAACATGTCATGGTGCATGACAGATAGCAATATAACTGCTTTTCCTCTCTTGGGCACATAGGAAATCATGTTGAATTCAAATACTGACTTCTGTTATTATCAAAAGCTAATTGGAGTAGCAAGATAACCTAAAATTGCATTGGGGTACAAAGTACCCTAACCCCCCCAACCTTTCACATGGGCTTGGGGTAACTTTATACCCCCTACAGGAAAACCCATTCACGCCTAGGGCACAGTGTTAACCTGGGCAGCTTTTTGTCCACAGAAAACTAACAGTTAATGGTAAGTGACTATCCTTTGGAGATATTGTGTACTGGGGTGCCGGTGACAATGTCCTAAAAGGACAAAGTTGAATCACCACTAATTTCTAAGTTATTGAATAAGATGTGCCCCAGGAACTGGAATGTGCTCCATGATGCTGGGTTAGCTTAAAGGTGCAGCACCCATCACAGGAGTAGAGTAAGACACTGGAACTGTAAGGACTCGGTCTTGACCAGTGGAGTCGTGCTGGTGGCTGGCATCCTTGTGCCAGGAGCACAGCCAGGCTTAGCCCTTGATTTGGTCCTGTTGACCTATTGGACAGCCTTAAAAGGTTCCCACTCACCATGCCCTGATTGGCACTTGACTGGGCATAAGAGGCATGTGACAGGAAACAGGAGCCAGGCAGAGCAACAACCAGGCTCCTAGTCGGTGTCTGGTTTACTGCCTCCTGAACAACAATCTTGGACCCCTGTCTTTGTCTCCTGCTTACTGGCTCCTGTCCCTGTGCTCCTGACCCCCACTGCCTACCCTCTATCCCAATGTTTCCATTCCCACCTGACCCACCTGCCTTGGACTTTTGATTTGGATTTGACCTTGATTGTGTCTCTGGGCATTTTTAGACGTGACAGACATGTGTTTGGCATTAAATGCACACTCTGCATTTGCACTGCCCCTTTGAACTGTTGTCTGTCTGAACTCCATCGGGACTCTGATTCAGGCTTGGTCCTGTAGAGACCCTGCCTTGTCCAACCTATGCGCCTAACAGATACAGGGAGTGAGGCACCAATCTGCCCAGTTTCCTGTTACCACGGAGAGGCCTTATAACTGGGCAGAAGTTGGCCATGAGGTGGATGTGGCAGGATGAGAGACAAGTGATACAGGCTAGGGCAAAAAACCTAACCAGGAAAACCCAGGCCCAAGTCAGGATGTGGTAGTAGTGCTGCTGTTGAGCTGGTGACTGCCCCAGAACCCCCAGTTCAAGGCCTAGTTCCTGATATGCAGGTTTGTGACATGCAGGTTTAAATGCTACTCATGTGTGCTATGTCACAAAACATCCACATTTGGGAACCCTTGATATCCAGGGTTTCCAAAATGCACATTTTAAAATTCCCAGATGTTGCCTGGGAAGGGGAAGGAGCACACGTTCTCCTCTGCTCTCAAGAGCTAGGGAAACTGCCCCATGCTGTCAGAGCTTAGAGAACTGTCTCATCTCTCTCTCCCTTCTCTGCTGCTGTTGTGAAAGAGGGGGAGGGGTGTGTGCTCGCCAAGACCAGTGCTAGCTGCACGCACTTGGGAGCAGTTGTTGTTGCTATTGCTGCTGCTGCTGTGAGTGCACAACTCACAGGCTGAATGTCTATTATTTATTTACTTATTTCAATTTTTATCCTGTCTTATCCCCTGCAACTCAGGGTGGCTTACAATAAAGACGTAAAATACAAATATAAAATACATAAATTAAAAACCAACAAAACTAAAAACACCCTGAAATCTCCCAATCTATCCCTGCCCATCCATGCCAGCCATCACTATCAGTCTTGTCTGGATTCAGCTTTAGACAGCGCACATGCATCCAGTCCTTAATAGCAGCCAGGCACTCAGTAAGCACCGAGACTGCAGAACCTAGATCAGATGAAAAGGCTAAGTAGATTTGGGTGTCATCCACATATTGAAGACAATGTGTCCCAAATCTACTCATGATTTAAACTTCAGTCCCAGTATATCATGAGTCTGGGGGAATGCGAGAGTCTTATAAACGAGTGAGTTCCCCAGGAATGTCTAAAAATGCCCTCTCACTGGACACTTGCACTGCCGCTTTGAACTGTTGTCTGTCTGGACCCCATCGGGACTCTGATTCAGGCTTGGTTCTTTAGAGACTCTGCCTTGTCCAACCCATGCACCTAACAGGTACAGGGAGTGAGGCACCAAGGTGTGGAAGTATGAGGGACAGATGATACAGGCTAGGGCAAAAAACCTAACCAGGAAAACCCAGGCCCAAGTCAGGATGTGGTAGTAGTGCTGCTGTTGAGCTGGTGACTGCCCCAGAACCCCCAGTTCAAGGCCTAGTTCCTGATATGCAGGTTTGTGACATGCAGGTTTAAATGCTACTCATGTGTGCTATGTCACAAAACATCCACATTTGGGAACCCTTGATATCCAGGGTTTCCAAAATGCACATTTTAAAATTCCCAGATGTTGCCTGGGAAGGGGAAGGAGCACACGTTCTCCTCTGCTCTCAAGAGCTAGGGAAACTGCCCCATGCTGTCAGAGCTTAGAGAACTGTCTCATCTCTCTCTCCCTTCTCTGCTGCTGTTGTGAAAGAGGGGGAGGGGTGTGTGCTCGCCAAGACCAGTGCTAGCTGCACGCACTTGGGAGCAGTTGTTGTTGCTATTGCTGCTGCTGCTGTGAGTGCACAACTCACAGGCTGAATGTCTATTATTTATTTACTTATTTCAATTTTTATCCTGTCTTATCCCCTGCAACTCAGGGTGGCTTACAATAAAGACGTAAAATACAAATATAAAATACATAAATTAAAAACCAACAAAACTAAAAACACCCTGAAATCTCCCAATCTATCCCTGCCCATCCATGCCAGCCATCACTATCAGTCTTGTCTGGATTCAGCTTTAGACAGCGCACATGCATCCAGTCCTTAATAGCAGCCAGNCAAACTCCGTTCTGTTCGCCCATCCCTAGTGGCAACACACACCAAAAAACCTGGTTTTGAATGGCCGAACTTGGTTTGGAATTTGACCAAACTCAGTCTGTTCGGTCGACCGAACCGAACTCGAATTTCGAACTGAACTGAACCGAACCGAATTTCCGAACTCGAATTTCAAACTGAACTGAACCGAACCGAATTTCCGAACTCTGTTCTGTTCGCCCATCCCTATAGGGAACCTTCTTGTGGTATCAGGAAAGGCAAGAGTGGGTGCCAATGCTGAGAAAGGGAAAAGTGACCTGGACAAGCAGAAAGAGAGACAGACCTGCTGGCTTTTCCAAAAAGCCAAGATTTCAGACAAGAGAGTAAAAAAGACCTAGGTGATAGGAAAGGAAAAAATTAGACACAATCCAGTAGCTATTTCTGTTAATGGACACTGGATTGAGTTCTAGTTAAATGTAGAAATCACGGGGTGAAAACAAAGAGGATGGAAAGAACATGTTCTCCCAGAGTTAAAAGTGTAGGGGAGTCCTCTCTTTAATTTTAGACCCTCCTCAAACCTCTGTGATTATATCTTCTCCCCCTCTGTTGGTGCCTTTCCTTCTGCCTTCAATCATGCCACTGTCTCCCCTATCCTTAAAAATCCACTCTTGACCCATCCACCCCTCCAGTTATTATCCAATCTCACTCCACTTCCTTGCTTCCAAACTCCAGGTATGTGTCATGTATGCCTGCTATCCTGATTTCCTCTCCTCCATGACCCACTTCAATCTGGTTTTCATCGTTTTCATTCTACTGAGATTGCTCTCACCAAAATATTCAATGATCTCCTCCGAGCCAAGCTTAAGGGCCTCTATTCTAATTTTGTTCTGCTAGACCTTTCTGCTGCTCTCTGTTTCTTGATTCTCTTTATTTCCTCTCCTTGCTGGTCTTCCCTGCGCTCACCTTGATGCTTCCACTTCTATTCAGCACTCTGCTGCTGATTGCTGACATCATTCATTCACCTTACCCACAATCTTGATCATGTGTAACCTCTTCCACTGGCTCCCTCTTCCTCTTCATAGCCTCACAGACTCCTTGTCTTTACCTTCAAAGATCTTCATGATGACCTTGTCTCTCCTTATCTTTTTGCTCTTATTTCTCACTACGTTCCCACTTGGTAACGTAGGCCCGTTTCACATGGGCCACGGTTGGTGGGGGGATGGGTTTGCGTCTGTGGTGGGTGGAGGTGGGTGTGCGGCCATTCATATGGGGACACGCCCATCTCCACGCATGGGACAACTGGCATTGGAGCCCATTGCTCCGTGCATTGGTGATCGGTGGAAGTGGATGGAGCATGTGCACCCCTTCTCACCTCGGGTGCTGTTCCTACAGATGTCCCCCCCACCTCACATCCACCGCAGGCGGCATTCGCATGGGCACCCCGCCTGCACACATGTGGGAGGGGAGGGGTGTCTGTGTGAAAAGGACCGTAGCTCCTCCTCTGCCACCTCCACCACCTGCCCTAGAGTCTCATGCACCCTAAATCATCTTTATCCCTTCTCCCATGCTGCCTCTTCTGCCTAAAACTCCCTCCCATAGCGTACATGTTAATTTCTCTCTCACCCAACATTGGGTTTATAGATCAACATTGAAGGTCTAAAAACCTTCTTCTTCTGTCAGGCATAAGAAAGGCACTGTTCATGGCACCACTCTGCTCTGAACTGGTATTTGAATTTGTGGCAGCTGGGAGAGTGGAGTTACTACCATTTTTCTCAGTTGCTGGGCACATCCAAATGCGGGCAGTGGTGAGGCAAAATGGCACTCTCCCTCTTGGCAATGGCAGTAGCAGCTGCATTTCCAGTGGGGTTGGGCAGGGGCAATGGAAGAGAGTGGTGGGACTGGGGGAATTGGTATTTGTGGGAGAGTATTTAGTTTGTTAGATTTCCCCCCTTCTTCAAAAGCTTACAGTGGCCAACTCATTGGCCCCTTTCACACAGACACTCTAACAGTGATAACATGGGTGTTACATTTTATTGTACATGTTACAGGGCTACAGGTGTGCTCTATTACTGCCTTGCAACATGTACAATCAAATGTAACACCCATGTTATCACTGTTAGTGTCTGTGTGAAAAGGGTCATTATAAAAACTTACTATAAAACCCAGAGAATAAAACCCATTTTAAAAAAAAAACCCATTAAAAAACCCCCCAAATCCTAAGTCTGCCTGTCGAAAGCCCGGCCAAATATATACATTGGGTATTTTCAGACGTTATGAGATCACGCTCAACCACAGTCAATTTCCTGTGGTGGGGAATGGTCCCATAACGTCTGTTGGGGAACTGGAAGTTCCCCCCCAGATGTTAGCCACGCTCAATCCCCGCTGGGAATCCCATTCACCACGCGATCGGCTGAACCCGCTGAACCAGCGCCGATCACGTGGTGAATGGGATTCCCAGTGGGGATGAAGGGACCCGTCACATCTGGAAGGGAAAATGTTCCCCACCCTTTCTTTAGGCAGAGGATATTCTGCCTTGGAGCAGGGGTTTGGACTAGAAGACCATTAAAGTCATTCCCAGCCCTACAGTTCTATGATTCTAAGGAATAAGGGAGAAGAAACCTTCTGAGATTTTCTCAGCCATCAATAGCCTACATTAAAATTAATTTCACTTCCTGATTTAAATATTTCACTTGAGATTTTAAATACATTAGAATCTTCAGTAATGTATATCTAGTACTGGTTTTTAATGTCAGAAAATTGGAATAAAATAGGTAAGAAAAACAATTCAGAGAAATTAGAAATATGTTACTAAACATATCCAAATGCCGAGAACTCATTTGATGGTATGGTTTTATTCAGAATGACTTTAAGGATTATCCAATAGTTGTGGTGTGGGGATTATTGAAAAGGAGTAATGTGAACATGTGAAAATGTTTCAGACAGGAGCATTACACTGAGGGCTGTCTTAAGCTACAACTCCAGGGACCAGAAAAAACATCCGTTGCCATGTAGAGTTGGTATTACGCTAAGTTAGAATATAATTGTAGTAGAAACCTTGAGGATATGTTAAAGTCATCTTTTAAGACAGGAGATTGTCTGTTTGAAGTGCACCTTAGCGCAGGTTTTCACTGTAATTCATTGTACGTTGTATGTTTTTGTGATATAAAACTCTATCCTTATCATGGATAGCTGCATCCACTGAAGCCACTGGGCACAGCTCTGCATGCATTTTCATGGTAGGGGTTGGCTCATAGTCGCCTTTATTATGATATCATTGTTGTGTTGTGTTTTTTTAAATTTATTTTTAATACTTGGGTTAAGCTATTGAAAGTAGCAAGTGGCTGCTCCTTTATTTATTATTATTATTATTATTACTATTTATTTTTAAATTTAATTTTATATGCCACCCTTCCCAAAATGTTCAACGCTGCTCACAAAGATAAAAACATCAAATTAAACAAATAAAGCATGTTATATCCAGTGTCCTAATCCTCCACATCTCATCTCATCCAAACAATTCCCACACCCCCTCTGGCACCCCATGTAACCTACTCATTCAACCTGTTCTGACACCTTCCTTTAGAGAGGGCCAAGGCCATCCTCTAAAAGACTCCCTCCCAACCAATTCCCAAAATACATATTACAGTTTAAAAATTACAATTTGAAATCAGTTTCAATTTACCATCTCCTCCTCCCCACATAATTTCCCTCCCTAGCCTGTACTCTCCTCTCATAGAGGGTTCATAGCTTTCCCAATATCTCTTCCTCTTCCCCACCCCTGAAGAAAAATATATATATAAATAATAAATGAAAACACCCCAGCTTACAGGTTTTACCATGGGGTCAGGTAACAGCCATTTCAAGATTACTCCAGCAGGCAAACAAGGTCCTCTCATAAGTTCATATGGGCCATGGTAAGAGGTTTCTGCTGATGGAAGATGCTGGTGGACTCAGCACTTGGTATATGTGGAATACTGCAACAATGGGTGTTAGCAAACATGATGGTGGACCACTGTGCCATCTGTGGCCTGCAGGTCACTGTCACTTTTGTTAAGGTGCATCCAGATGTTTGCCCTGGAGTTTCCCCAGGTGTGGTGGCAGCTAGGATGGCCTGTGACACCGGAGATCTCTAGAGTTACAGACCGGGCTAGTCACCACCATGCCTGGGGAAAGGTCTGTTTGACCAGGCTACAGTGGGCTATCGTGTGTGGTAGCCTGCTGTTCCAGACCTGGTCTGGAGTGGCCCCCATGACAGGCATCCCTGCCACCATGGCTGCCCGTCATGAGGGGGAGTGGTGCTTCTTGGCTCTGGCCGACTGCACGTTTGTGTGGTGTCCCGCCCCTTTGGGCCCAGCTGCCTGAATGTTTGTTCTGTGGCTGGACCTGATTCTGACTGAGGTGCAAGTGGCACCTTGGTCCAGGTCATGGCATGACGGCGAACTGGCACAGTCGCATATGTTTTTGCCCAACCTTTCAGTGGATATGGAATTAGGATGACCAGATTAAACTTGAAAATGTGGGAGCAATATGAAGCTTTGACAGACATCAAATAATTTTTTCTTTTATAGATTTTGATACCATTTGTATAGGTTTTATGCCAATTAAAATTTCACTTTGTCAAACTTATTTGCATATGATATATTTCTATTGCTAACACTATGCTCCACACTTAGCTTCCATCACCAACATATAAATGTCATGTCTTTGTGTCCACATATAGCTGTGGGGTCAGATCACTATACTAAACTACAAGCCAGGACTTTTGGGAGACCAGTCCCCATACTCTATTAATAACAGTGAGTAATCTCCAATCACCAGCTGCCTTTTCTGATAAAGGACCATTATTGTCAGCCTCTGCATCCACTCTTGCAACAAAGCCAGCTTTGATCTCTCACCTGTAAAAATTGTGAACACCGTCATGCTTTATTCAGTGCTACCCACTATACTTAGGAGAAGCTCTCTGCAAAAATCCAAGTCACCTCCTTCTCCTTTAAATCTCTCAGATGCCTACAAAAGACTTGATCAGAGTTAGGCAGCTGGTGTATAAAGGACACAATATTGACACAATGTATCATATTGACAAGGATTGTCTCATTTTTTCCTTGTAGTCTCTCCTTCTGGAAGTACTAACCACCTGTTACCTCATGTCTTAGGCATACATTGTAAGCCTTTTAAGATGGGGCCATCTTTTTGTTACATGTTTATACGTGTCTCACACAATGAGAGAATGACTGAGTGCAGATTTGCTACTGCCAAATTATACTACACAATAAAATATCCCAAACTAGAATTAGTCAAACTGATTCGGATAAAAAATCTACCTCAGAATGATTCTTTATTTTCAAGTGAACACTAGCTACTTTTTTGAGGTTGGATCATTTTTACCACAATTCTATCTCATCTCAATGCCTCCTTTTTTAGTTTAGAGAAAGTTAGTTTGCCATGTTGGTCCCAGATATAGGCAATAGAGAAAGAATAGTACAATCCTATCTTTTACTGTACCAAATACAGTTGGTGGAGGTATGCAATCTTTTGGACCTCACAGTGTACTTCATCAGGCAAATCTTAAAGCTTGCATATCTGCACCAACTTTAGTTGGTCCAATAAAAAATATCATCATACAACTTGGCCTCCTTTTTAAAGAGCATATAGCAAAGTCTATTTTAGGTCTAGCAAAGTAAAACTTTTTTTTTAAAAAAGTAAGTAAAATAATTTATTGTCTTAACCTTAAGGTCATAACAAAATACAAAATAAAAAGTAGAAAGTAGTAGTACACAACACATAAAAGGAGACCAAGTCAGCCACAGTGGGCTACGTGACCTTTAGTAAACACTGTCATCTTCAAAATATCATTTTCCTGATATGGGAAATAATAGAAAATAAAGGCATTTCCATATCTGTTATCGTAGGCTTAAATACACCAAATAGAATAGCCTAACATTAAGTCAAAACATGACAGAGCTAAAATCTCTTAAAATCTGTCTTGCCCTTCTCGGGGCTTGTATTGGCGAAACTTGACCCCTGAAAGAGGTCAGGAGGGAAGAGCTCATATAAAAATGAATACTTATAAGGGAAAAATGCAATCCCCGCCTCAAATCCCAAATAAAACAAAGACTGTATAGTTAGGCCGGAGAGTATAGCCTAGCTATATCTCCTATGGGGAGGATTTGCTAGCCTCAGCAAATTTCTTCCTTTTGGCTGCAAGCCTAAATGCAAATACCGCTACTTGTTGGGTAACGTTCTTATTGGTATTTGCCAGGAGAAAGAAAATACAAAGGAGAGGGTCCCAGTGTTCCTTGCCCTAAAATCAGGTCCCAAAGACCTCAGCGTGCAAGCATAGCATACAGGGGGCAGAACAAAAGGTAGGGCGAGAGGTCTTCAACCTGAAATTGCCCACAAAGGCAAAATCTTAGTGCTGGCGGTGTACCCAGAAAATAGCCTTCCATTTCCTTTGTATCCATCATATTGAATCTTAATAGGGTCAATGCCCTCCTAGTTTTAAAGTAAGATATGTCAGAGTGGTAGGATTCATAATCCATGCCCAGTTTGAATGTGGGGGACCATGGGGCTATCCTCTGATTGTTTGAAGTTGGTCTTTCACATTGAAGAGCGACATCCGAAAGCCTAGATTTAATTAAAGATTTGGTCTGGGATCTAGAGTGAAATGTCAGGCTTGTTGTTGATAACCCAATGTGGGAAAGGTAACATTGGACTGCTTTATGCCATTGGTATTCTGAGAATAAGTTAGATTGCTCCTGCCAACAAATTCTTGGAAGTTGGACAGGAGCCATGGCTTGGACACGCACCCCGTAACCTAACAACAGGAATTTTATTTTAGTAGCAACTGGAGAAGTACCAGTTTCAGCTCTCAAGAAAGAAGCGGGGGTGCCTCAAGGGGCACCAAGAATAGTTCTTAGAATTTTGTTCTGCAGAGCTTCCAGGGGTTCGATATGTGCCGACCCCCAGATCTCGGCCCCTTATACCAAAACTTCAGAATCCCGTTAGAGGAATGTGCCGCTTTCAATTTTACTGCATCCAAGTGAGCTCTCCAGCTGCCCGTACGGGAAAACCAAGTGCCTAGGTACTTGTATTTGTCTACTTGCTCAAGAGGTGCTTGATTAAATGTCCAGTGGAATGTTTTAGCCTTCCTGGAGAAGACCAAAATTTTGGTTTTGTCTTGGTTAACGCAAAGATGGTTTTTATTCCAATATAGATTTAAAGTAGCCATCTGGAGCTTCATTCCTATTTTGGAAGTAGACAAGATGACCATGTCATCAGCATAGAGAAGGACTGTGACAGCTCTACCCCCAATAGCAGGGGGTACTACCGCCACTACCTTGGAGGCTATCGACAATGTCATTTATAAAAATATTAAATAATAAATATTAAATATTAAATAATAAAAATATTAAATAAAAAGGGAGCCAGCACGCAACCCTGCTTAACCCCATTTGTTTCCAGAATTGGGTCAGATATTGACCCTCCTAAATTGAGCCTAACTCTAAGCCAAGTGTTGGAAGAAAGGAGGCGGACTAATAACAGAAGGTGCTCGTCTAAATTTAGGGATTGTAATTTTCCCCACAGAATCTTTCTATCGATACTGTCAAATGCCACCTTTTAAAACTACAAGCAAAGTGAACAGAGTTATTATGAATTTGAACATACTTATTTACAATATGGGTTAAAGTAAAGCATTGGTCCAGAGTTGAATGATTTGAACAAAATCCAGCTTGCTCTTCAGCTAGCAAGGAGTTTGAAACAACCCAGTCCTCTAATCTATTCAACATGCATTTTTTAAAGACCTTCGCTATTGTATCTATTAGACTAATAGGCCTATAGTTGGTGGGAAAAGATTTGTCGCCTTTTTTAAAAATGAGGACAACAATGCTCCTATTCCAGCCTTGAAGTACTCTCTCATGTTGGATAATAAAATTAAACAATTTAAAAAACCCCAGAGCCCAGCACTGTCTGAATTCATAGAGAAGATTCATGGGAATTCTGTCCTCACCCAGGGCCTTGTTGACTGATAGCTGCCCTAGTAGCCCCTCAATCTCTCCAAGAGTAATTTCACTACAACCGGATGGCAAACTTCCAGAGAAAACCTTGACACTCTTGTCAGAAAAAATGTTTAAAAGTTTCAGAAAATGGTCCTGCCAAGTGAAACTGTCAATATGGGAAGCCATAGGAGAAACATTGCCTAAAGGACCCTTGTTAACAATGTAAAATCCTTCTGAGCGACAGCTTCCTCCAGTTTAGTCCAAAGAACCAGCTGGAAATCAATTTTTTTCTTTCTAATCAGGGCCTTAAATTGGGTTTTAAGCTTTACATATACCCTCTAGCCCTTTCAGTCTAGGAGTTCACCTTCAGCTGCCTAGCAGCCTTTTGGAGTTGCAACTTTAGGCACCTACAGTTACTGTCAAACCAAGGGTGATTACACCTCCTTCCCACAGAACTCCTCTGAGTGAGGAGTCAGCTTCTAATGAATGAGAGGATATTCAGGAAGAAGGACAGACAGTGCTGAGTGTCGGCCTGCTCAAACTGAAGACGACACCCTTCCAACTCTTCTGATGCGAATAAAATAGTAGCCAGTCCAGCAGTCCTACTTCCCCACTTAATAGTCCAGGGGGCAGATTCCTCCATAGCACCACATACTGCATCAACTCGAACAGTTTGCAGTATGCCACACCTGGGACTAAAAAAAGTAATCATTGGAAAGTGATCACTGCAGCCCAGTAGAAGGACTGCAAAATCTGTGAAATTAGAAAGACTGCTAAAAGGGACAGCAAAATAATCTATAACACTGGTGTCAGAGCCAGAGAGAAAAGTCCAGTCCCCGGTTGGATCTGAATTAGAACTTCCATTTAGGATTCTATAGTTAACCCTATATAGAAAATACCAGAGGCATTTAATATAGAGTCCCTAGAAGCCCTTGGTGGGCAAAAATAATTATCATCTTCACTGTCCAGGCCTACTGCAAGTCAAAATATAGTGAGAAGGGCCATTTGTGTAACCTTAGGATGGAGACTTATTGAACCGAATGGGTTCCAGAGTGCTATGGGGGAGTTATCCTCTGATCTCAAAGGCTGATCGGTTAATGCCCTTGTTGCCATGTAGGATTACTGGCTAGTGGAGGCCATCGATTGGGAGGCCATCGAAGAGGTTCTTTGCTGCCATCATAGGATCTGCTAAATCGCATCCAGTGGAACTTTCCCGGGTGGTGAGGAGTTTGGTTAGTTCAGCCTGTCTCTACCTGGAACTGGAGTCATCCAGTGCCCACTCTCACATGTTTGTAGCATATTTTGTGGATAAGATCACCCACATTCACCATGGCTTTGCCTCCACCTTTTCTGAAGCAGTGGTGGAGTCAAAGTGAATGTCCTATCTGGATGAATTTCATGAGAACAGTTTCAATCGGTGATGCCTGCTGATGCGGGTGATGTTCATGGATCAGTTAGAGACACCACATGTGAATTAGATCCATGCCCATCCTGGCTGGTGAAGGCCAGCAAAGAGGCAGTGGGACGTTTCTGACTGAGGTAGTCAATGCCTCTTTAAGGGAGGGCAGGGTGCCGGACAGTCTAAAGAAGGTTGTTGTCTGGCCCTTGCTCAAGAAACCATCACTTGATGTTGATTCCCCTGTGTCACCATGTGACCTTTCTTCCATGCGTGAACACAGGGGTCCTGGAAGGGAAGGTCCCAGTGCCCAGGCAAGAGCTCAAATTTTGGGCAATTAGTCTTTTCAGTCGCCTAGGGTCCATGCGTTTTAGGGATTCAGTCTGAGGTCATGGCACGCTATAACCCATTGGCCTACTCTCCCCCCACCCGGATAAAGAGTCAGACAGAGCAGAGTGAAAGAGGTGAGTTTTAAGGAGAGATTTGAAGGTATGAAGGGAGGGGGCAAGGCGGATGTGGACAGGGAGGGAGTTCCAGGCATGGGGGGCAGCAA
>QEPC01008742.1:2727695-2738968 GCA_003113815.1 Sphenodon punctatus
AAACTCTCCCCACAAAGATGGACCAGACGGGCCCTCCGCCCCCCCGCGCTCTTCCCCTACTGCCATCAACCCAGCGTCAAAGTCGGTCTGAATCCGAGCAATCTTGTCTGCGAAGTAGGTGACAAACTCCTCACAGCGGGCCCAGGACAAGTCCCCATCCAGGCGGAGGGAGGCCGGACTAACCAGCCCCCGTTGCCACCATCATCCATGCATTCATCACTTCAAGATTGGACTACTGAAATGCACTCTACGTGTGGCTACCTCTGGTAATGACCTGGAGGCTACAGTTGGAGCAGAATGCAGCAGCTAACCTCCTGATTAGGATGGGTCGCCGGTAGCACATAACACTGGTGATTATTTTTCTGCAATGGCTGCCTATAGTCTTCTGGGTCCAATTCAAGGTGTTGATTATTACCTTTAAAGCCCTATACAGCTTGGGCCTCACTTATCTTTGGGACCACCTCATCCCTTGTGTCCTGGATAGGCTCCTGCAGTCAACTGGGGGCACCTTCTTGGAGGTCCCCTGGGTTTCCTGGGTGGCACTGGTGACATTCAAGAGAGCGTTCTCAGTAGCTGTGCCATGACTATGGAATTATCTCCCTGTAGAGATTCGCCTCTCTAGATCTCCCCTCCTTCCATAGAATGTGAGACCTGGCTGTTTTTTCAGGCATTTGGTGAGGGGGATGGGTGGTGGGTGGGTGGTGGGTTTCTTTTGGGATACAGGGTACTTATTTTTCTGCGCCTTTGTTGTTTTATGGTTTTAATTGATACTTTACTGTATTCTTATATGTTTTGTATTACGTTTTATACTTTGTGCACTGCCCTGAGCTGTCTGTGGGCAGGAGGGGGTGGTATAAAAATGCTGAAAGTAAATAAATAAAATAAATAATATTTAGTTTTATGGTGGGGGTGAATTTTTAGATTTTAAAATTTAAATTTTTATATGGTATGCTGATTTTTAGATTTACAGATTGCTGTTTTTGTATTGAGATGTAAGCTGACCCAAGCTGCCAGAAGCAGGAGGCATGGGTAGAAATGTATCAAATAAATAAATAAAATAAATATGTATACTTTACCCAGAAGCAGGAAGCTCTTGAATTCTCATACAAAACCTTTTTGTATTAGATTTTAGATCCAGTTTTGAAAAAGTGCAAAAGAGATTAATCTAATGCTTGAAAAAACAACCAAATTTGGAGGTTCTTATCTATTGAAACCATGGAATATTTTGAAGCTCATCTCTAACTAAGCAGCTCAAATGCTTACCTAATGAATCCGCTATGGTTTTTCTGGTTCACCAACAAATAAAGAACATGACTTTTTATACTAGTAACTCCTGTTCGAGGGCCCAGTGTCAACTGTAATGGCTAATTTACAACCAACTGGGCTTCTGGATTAAATAACAGTGGGTCTGTAAACCAACAGGCTTCAGTGAGAATACACACAATTTGTTTATTGCCGTCTCTCAGTTCTCCAATTACAATTGATCTCTGCTTAGCAGTCTAGTGCTGCTAATTGTTAGGCAAAGGGAAAATGCGTTAATCTTTATAGGCATCTTGTAGCCTACGGTTTGACTTCATAATTCAGTGTGTCAATCTCACTAAAGCAAAGAGAAATGGAACGCACACCATTGCAAACTGTACCTTAATGAATACTTGAAAATTAATTTATAAAGAGAAAAGCCTAGATGGCCCAACCAAAGTATCTGGCAAAACAGTGACAGTGATAGTATCTGGCCTTGTGCCACTTATAAAGAAAGATAGGCACTTGGCTACACTTTTGTTCTAGCTGGTCATCTATTTGAATGTTGCTCATAGGAATTTAATCAGCTCTTAAACTCCTTATCACTTGGGTGTTGGTCAACTGAAAGTGTTTATAATGAAGAACCATTACAAATGCTAGTACTTCAAAATCTGAAGTGTGCTCATCAGGGTGTCTGTTAATCTTATTTTGTAATTGGGGATTGGTTGGAAGAGGTCATCATTAGAAATCAGTGTTAAAAGCACTAACCTATTTAATGTTTTATTGTCTTTTACTGCATTACTCAGATTACTTATGCACACACATGAGTTAAATGGGAGTCAATTAGTAGCTCCCAAGTAGTTTCAGGACTCTGGCCTATAGTGTTAACATTTGAATCAGCACTTATAAATCTCAATATTAAAAAAATAATCTTTTAGCATAATATATTGTATCTTTTAATCTATCACAGAACAATTTAGAGGTGCTAAAAATGTAAAAATAGATTCCCTAACTTCCTACTCTTGTAACAATAACTAATACTATGTTACCCTTATGTAGCATTTCCATCAGTAGATCTCAAAGCATTTTACAAAAGAATGGTGAAAAGGAATAAGGACTGTGGAACAGTCATTTGAGCATTATGTTTCCCTCCTAAATAGAGAGAACTACAGTATGTGTAAAAAAAAAAAAAAAAAAGAGAGAGAAAAAGCCTATTAATCTGGATTAGTTGGTGGTATTTGGACCAGGGCAAATGATAACCCAGCAGCTAAAAATAGTAAAATATATCCATCATCTGTGCGATTGTTGTGTTAGACAGTTGAAGTTGACTGGAATGTGTAGACTGACTCTGGTACTCTGCTTGGTCCCAGTCTCCACTTGTGCCAGTTTTTTTTTTTTTTTTATCGACTCTATTTCTTGTTGGATACCTTCAGATACCTTGTCCTGGGTATGGTGAATTCTGCACTGGGGTGTGTGTGTGTGTGTGTGAGACTAGATGACTCTCTGATTTTATTACTCTAATCTCTGTACATCTGAAATGTGATCTGTTACATTCTGAGAGTTGCTTTCGGGGGTGGGTGGGGGTGTCACCGCTTCAGTCTTTTCTGGTTGAAGCCTGTGTTCAATGATCTGTTGTGAAGAAAATAAGGATCCAATAGTGGTGCACAAAATATAACCTGTAAATATTTTGGCTACTTTCTCCTTCTCTGCATTTATATGAAGTGCAGGAGGTAGTGCAGGCAAATACAAAGATACAAGCGATTTTTGGAGTAGACCTGAGAATTAAAAGTGTTCCCAGAAAGAAATGAAAATGATACTATTTGCTGTTAAGAAGCTACCTTTCAACTCCTACCAGTTTAATAGTATATACTCAGTCAAAAGCAACAGAAATAAAAAGACACACTATGAAAATATGAGAAGCTTGCAGGGAAAGGAAGCATTCTGGGGCAATATTTTCACATACATTAAAAATATATATGTGGGGTGTGATATCCCATTAACAGACATCATATGCCTCCTCTGGAGATGCTAATTTCTAATCTTATCAGGGGTAGGAGTGTGTATATTGTGTGTGCTTTTCACAACTATTTCATAAATTACCTCTCCTAGATCAGGAGGCTGTGTGTATTCCAACAAGGCTGTCAGTCTTGAAGTAAGCAAAAATAGCCTTTTCTCTGATAAACATACCTGATTTAAGATAGTTTTAAAACTAAAATGCAGCAGCCATTGCTGGCCAATGTAATGGGTCCTTAATTTAAGAGGCATAGGGTTATTTTGATCTTCTCTACAAATGAAATTAATAACTGGAAGGGATTTTTCCTGAGGAAGTGGTGTGGAGTCAGGGTTAATTTTTTTTTAAATTCTCCCCAGGTGTAAATTCAATGAATTCAAAGAGAAAAAAAGTGAGTACAAAAGATAGTTTTTAGGCATATTAACAATCATGACATAATGTGGAAGAGCAAACCTGGTTTTTGCAAAGGGAAGTTATGCTTCACTAATCTCTTGGAATTCTTTGAGGGTGTTGTCAACAAGCATGTGGATAAGGATTATCTGATTTATATAGTGTATCTGGATTTTCAGAAAGTGTTTGACAAGGACCTCCATGAGAGACTCTTGAGAAAAGTAAGCAGTCATCAGATAAGAAGTAGTGTCCTGTTATGGACTGATCTAACTGGTTAAAGGATAGGAAACAAAGGATAGGACCAAATGGTCAGTTTTCACAATGGAGAGAAGGAAGTGGCATGGTGCCCTAGGGGTGTGTCCTGGGACCTGTGCTGTTTAATATATTCATAATGATCTGGAAAAGTGGGTAAAGAGTGAGGTTAACTTATTCAAGATAACTAAGACCAGGCTGGACTGTGAGAAATTACAGGAGGATCTTGCAAGACTGAGTCAGTGTTTGAACAACTAAATGGCAGATGAAATTCAATGCTGACAAGTGTAAAGTGATGCACATAAGAAAACAATAATCCTTACTATACATACATAATGCTGGGCTCTAAACTAGATGTTACTACTCAGGAAAAGGATCTTAAAGTCATTGTGGACAATTCATTAATAGTTCTCTTCAGCTCTGAGAAGAGACAACTGAGAGGGGATATGATAAAAAGTTTATAAAATCATGAATGGCATGGAATAAATAAGGATCTGTTATTTACCCTCTCAAATAGTAATGCTAGGACTAGGGGACACTCCATGAAACAAAATTGCAACAGATTTAAAACAAACAAAAGGAAGTACTTTCCCACTCAGTGTACACTTGTTGCCAAATGTTACCAGGAAGACCAATTGTATATCTGAGGATTGGATACATTCATGGAGACTATGTTCATAAGTGGCTTTTAGTCAAATAGGTCAGGAGATGTAGCCTCTGACTGTCAGGAGCTGGGAAAGAACAGCAGACAATATATCACTCCATAATGACCTCTTAAATACTACTCTGACGTTGGGTGCAGCCACACAATGTACTTACTGCACCTTGGGTAACCTTACCCCACTCCAGGCAACCTTACTATGTGATGCAATGCATGTGCCTGGCAGCTACCAGATGTTCCCTCCACTGCAGGGCAGGATGGGCAGCTAGTTGCTACATACAGCATCCTTGGAAAAAAAGGCAGGAGGTGCAGCACAGACTTACCCAAAGTGGGATGAGGCTGCCCAAGACACGAGAGCACACTGCTGCTCATGTGCCCAGCTCCTGGCTGCCCCGCTGTGCGGCAAGGTCCCTGCACTGACCCCAAAGGGTGTTGGCAGTGATTGCCTGACCTGGGGTGCACAGGAATCAAGCCCTCCACAGCTCATGTGGAGACACCCATTGACTACTGTTGGACACAGCATGCTCAATGGACAATTGATCTGACCCAGTTGTTGGCACTTATATTCTTAGTATATAATTTCAGTTTTATACTCTTTAAGACTAGCATGAACCAGTGCAACTGTTTCCAGTTGTGATGTGTGGTGGACCCGCATGAGTGTGGTGTATTGGAAAAGGTGCTGGACTTGGGCCTGGGAAGCCAGAGTTCAAATTCTGCCCTAGTAGCCATGAATTCACTGGGTGGCCTTAGGCAAGTCAAAACCTCTCAGCATAGAGAGCCAGTGTAGTGTAGTGGATAAAGACCTGGACCTGGGAAGCCAGGGTTTAAATCCCATCCTAGCCATGAATAGTACGGCTGCGTCTGTACGTCTCCGGCCCGGACCTTGCCTCCCTCATCCGTGCCTTCGTCACCTTGAGGCTGGACTACTGTAATGCGCTCTACATGGGGCTTCCCTTGTTCCTGGCCCAGAGGCTGAAGCTAGTGCAGAATGCGGCGGCTTGTCTCCTTACGGGGACGGGCCGTCGGGAGCATATTACACCTGTGCTCCGAGCTCTGCACTGGTTGCCGATAGCGTGCCGAGCCAGGTTCAAGGTGTTGGTGTTAATCTATAAAGCCCTACACGGTCTGGGCCCCTCATACCTCAGGGACCGCCTCGCCCTCCGTGCCCCAGAGCGGCTTCTGCGGTCTGCCGGGGGTGCCTTTTTGGAGGTCCCCCATGTTAAGCGGGGGGCCACAATGGAGAGGACATTCTCGGTGGCTGGGTCGCGCCTTTGGAACTCCCTTCCAGAGGAAGCTCTCCTGGCCCCCAGCCTGTTGATATTCTGGCAACGTTGTAAAACCTGGCTGTTCACCCAGGCCTTTGGGGAGGGTGGGAGGGTAGGGTGAGGGATTTTTAACCCCCCGCCCTATTTGGATTTGTTTTTATTAGTTGTAATTAGCCCTGTTTTAATATTTTATTATTGTTATAAATGTTTTAAATTGTTTTTAGTATTTTATATGTTGTGAGCCGCCCCGGGCTGCGTGGCAGGAGGGGCGGGGTAAAAATCAATTGAAATAAATAAAATATAAATAATGAATTCAGTGGGTGACCTTGGGCAAGACACAGTCTCTCAGCCTCAGTTCCCCATCTGTAAAATTGGAATATGTGTATGTATCTGTCTGTCCCTGTGTTCCCCTCACCTGTGTCAATCTTAGATTGTAAGATCAATGGGCAGGGACCTGTCTCTGAAAACATGTGACGACTGTATCGCGTTACGTATGCCTAGTAGTGCTATAGAAATGAGTAGTAGTAGTTTGGGGTTGTGTGCAGCCTGGTGAATCCAGACTGCTTCAACTTACTTACAGCTTCTTCAATGGAGCACTATGAAGCATTTGCTACATTTTTTTACAGGGTGGTACACTCTACATCCTTCTGATGTGGAGAGAGCTGTGTAAATTATGCAGCTGGAAAAAAGTATATTTGAGTCATGTCCAATACCTAAGTTTTCATGAAAATAGCACGGTCAAAAGTTGTTTGCCTGTCACATCCAACCAAGCTCCTGCAACATGCAGGGACCCAAGGGAAAAGGGCATATTTATATTGGCTGCCCCTCCACACCAGCATCCCCTCAGTCTTTCTTGGATTGAGCATGAGGTAGCTCTGATGTATCCGGCGACTATACCATTCAGGCTTTGTCCCAGGACAGAGGAAGAGTTCACGGGGCTCATGTGGTGAGAGAGATATAGTTGTGTATCCTCCTCCTCCTCCTCCTCCTAATGTTACTCAACCCCATGCTTAGCCACAACATCCTGAGAGATTGCATATATATGTTGAACAACATAGCCAATATAATAGAAACTTGGGGAATACCATATTTCAAGCCTCTTGGGGGATGATGGATAACCATCCATGGGTATTTTCAGATGTTACGAGATCACAGTGAACCAAGGTGAATACCCACCTGTGGTCACTGTGCCTCGAACGTTTGTTTGGCAGCCGCCAGATGTTCGCCACGGTCAATCTGCACAAGGGGTCAATTTGAACCACGCTTCCCGGGCTAGCCGGGGGAATGTCCTGGGAAGCATGGTCAAAAGGACCCCCAGCAGAGACAAAAAAAAAGTAACGTCTGGCCGCTCTCCACGGCCCGGGATCACCAGTGGGATCCCGGGCTGTGGCGCATTCGGCCGTACGCGGCAGCCGCATTGGCCCCACTGCCCGCCTATCTCCTCGGAGGGCGGGCGGCGGGGTGCATGGAGGGGGCGGGGCCATGTGGCCGCATGCTGCACTGCACGGCCCTGCCCCCTCCCGGATTCCCCACTGGGATCCCCCCGGCACGTCTGATATGGCGTGATGGGGTGACCCCGGCGGGGAACGAATGGGTTGATTTTGGTATGGGGCCAACGGACCCCATAACGTCTGAAATCATCCCACCTCTGCCAGTTGACTCCGCACTTATAAATATTACTAAAACCACTGATCATCAGCTCCCTTCACATCAGCACCATCTCTCACCTGCCAAAGCAGCAGCCCGTGGTCAATCATATTGAATGCTTCTGTTATGTCCAGCATCACCAAAATGGCCAGCTGTCCTTGATCAAAATCATCAGCAGAGCATTCATCACCCTGACAAGTGCAGTCTCAATTTCATAGAAAGGCTAGAATTTCCCCAAGTTATTATTAGAGTCTGGATGCTTCTACAGATATACTGCCTTATGAGTTACCTTCCCTAAAAATGAAAATTTAAAGATTGGGCAGTAATTAGCAAACATTCCAGCATCAAGAGATGGTTTCTTGAGAAGGGGAAAACCTCTGCACACTGGATGACTGGCAGGCACCATCCCATCCATAAAGGCAGCATTAACAATGCCTGAAAATAAAGGTACCACCCCCACAACCCCAGTGCTCACCTTCAATAACCAGGACAGGCATGGGTCAGAGCCACAGGTGGTGGGTCTCAGTTATTTCAACATTGGTTGGATCTCCTGGTCATTAATTATTCCAAAATCAATGAGGGAAATACAGTCCATGGTGACGCTTGGTCTGCAACTTTGGATAAATAGCAACCCATGCTTTGGGTACCACAAGACTTGATTTTTGTAATTCCCTCTTGTCTGGGATTCTAGTGGTGCTTCTCCATCATTTGTAGCTTGTTTAGAATATGATAGAGTGGTGCCTTGCTGGGTTGAGCACCCGTGATCATAATGTGATCAACCAATATTCTCTGTAGAAGCCCAACCAATATTCTCTGCATTGACTGCCTGGAGAACATCAGATGGAATTTAAGATATCTGCTGCTGATTTTTAAGGCCTGCATGGTACAGGCCCTGGCTACACTGGAGACTAGAGATGTACACAAAAATGTAGTCCATTTTCTTTATTCCTTTCTTTTTCATTATTAAAATGTTATTCATTTTGTTTATATTTTCATTATTTCTTCCGTTTTCTTTTTACTTTCATTTTTGTTTTGCATTGGTTTCAATGGAAAATGAATTTCTGGCTGTAACTTTTTCATCCAATTGTCATGAAATTTGGACAGATGAACCCCTCACCCAGGGGTCCATCCCTGCCAAATTCCAGAAAGATTGGATAAAGGGTCCTGATTTTATAGGCAAAATATGCACACACATTTCCAACTATAACATCTTTATTTTCCATCCAATTTAGATGGAATATGGAATCTTTGTACCCTTCATACAAGGGATAATCCCTGCAAATTTTAAGAAAGGTTGGATAAAGGGTCCCTATTTTATAAGCAATTTAGGCTTTTGCCCATTTCTGGCAGTAACACAACTTTGTCTTCCATCCAGTTTGGATGGGATTTGGACATATTGCACCATCACCCAAGGTATTATTCCTGCCAAATTTCCTAAAGAATGAATAAATAGTCCTGATTTTACAAACCTGCCTGCAGTCCATCCCAGCACAATAGCAATAAGTCTTGCATTATTGTCCTTATTTTCTTTTATTTAGTAAAGGAAATAAAAGGTGGCTCTTTCATTTAATTCATTTTATTACTCCTGGAATCTCACCCTGCTAGCTAGCTGCACTCAGATGCTATCTGCTATTTGGAGATCTTGCCATTACAACTTAAGTCAGTGGGAAATTGGGCATTTGCCATGGCAGGTGCCTCAGTGTGGAACTTACTCCCTCCAGATATCCAACTCAGTTCCTCCTGCTATGGACTTTTTAAAAAAGAAATAATAATTCTCCAGGTGTTTTTAGAGGATCCATATCTGGTTTTCTTTAATGAATCCCCCTCACTTTATCTTCCCCTTTTAAGCTGTTTTAAATTGATTTTAGATTGTTTTATTGTGTTAGTGTTGTGGAGCACCCCACACATCATTCAGTGGGAGGGGGATATTATTAATTATTATATTAGTATTTATATAGTGTCAGCAATACACCTGGCACTTTGGAGTCTTAATTAGAAATAGATCCCTATCCTGAGGGGTTTATAACATAGGAAATACAAGGGAGGGAAGCCAAGGAAGGGGGAACATAGGGAAATACAGGAATACACTCACAAAGTTGAAAAGTTACAGGTGTACATGCTTAGCTTAGTTAAATGTGAGAGGGGATATAAAGTGAAAGGAAAGCATCAGTGAGCAATCTTGAGGGGTGAATAGCTAGGGAAAGCCTGATAGAAGAGGTAAGCTTTTAGGAGGGACTTATTTATTTATTTATTTCCCCATATATATCTAAAGATGACTTCCCAAATCAATGTAAAGTATGTATGTACAGTCATGGAATTTAGCCCCGTGTAAAGAATTCCACTGATTAATCACCCTCACAGGTAGGAAATTGCATCTTAATCAGAAAATGAATCTTTCTAATGCCATCTTCCAGCTATTGAATCTTTGTTGCCCGCATCCTGGAAGGAGTCCTCACAAGGACACATTTGTGGAATTTAACAGCTGAACACTTATTCAAATTGCATAATTCAAATGATCTGGGGAGGGGACCTTCCCCATGCCCGGCTCCAGTAACAACTCATCATCAGCAGAAAGGGTGGCCTGATGTCCACTCAGGTACCAACCCCTTTCTAAGTTTGCTATAATCTGTCATTCTCACCCTCCATCCACCAGGCTGGATTAGACCACATCTTTGTCTTACTCTTTGCAGTGACTGTGATGCAGGTGAAAGGAGTCCTTTTCCTACTCAGGACCACTCCTGCCCTCGAGTACTGATCTTGCCCTCCCTTCCCTGGGCTGCTAGCCATAACTTGGCTGCCTTTGCTCTTGATTCAGCCTAGGACCCCATCTCTTAAGGAGATGTCTTGAATAACCATTGTAACTATAACAACTAACTGATTTAAACTACCTGAAACCCTGCCACAGGCTGGTAGCTTGGCTGGTTCAACCCCCGCCCCCAGATCTAATCTAATAACTGAATTAGACTGTTCATCAGCTTTCACAAATACAGCTCCATTTTGCAGTCGGAAAGGTGGATCCCATCCCATTGGTAGAGTTTGGGATAGGAGAAATGGATTTTGCTGTGCCTAATGCATGTCCCACCCACATTCAGGACAATCATCAACATTTCCTTGTTAGCTTTCTTTCTTGCCCTGTCTACTTTACCTGGGGAGATGGCATCACACCACACTATCTGCTCCAACATGTGGGTCCAAATGAGCAGTGTGTGCAGGAAACGACACATCTTGGAGACGCAACCCTTCTTAATCATGTGCAGTAGCTCCAAGGTGGAGGCCTTCTGCAGGTGGTTCTTCACTAAATGGATGACTAACACATCAGGGGGCAATCTTCTGAGGCAGCGTGGAGAAGGAGCATTAGGGCCGTAGTGGCATGCCACCGCGGCAGCTGTTACTGATGGCAACACCTATTCCACACATTGCGGCGTGGTTTGGCAGAGGCTGCTTTCTGACGGCTGCGGTGGCGGTTTGCCGCTAATGTTGCCGTGGCATCGGTACTGGTGGGTGGAAGCACAACTTTTGCGGATTCCCAGTAAGAAGCAGCACCAACTCCCCTTTCCATCTGCCGTGGAATCTTTGTGATTATCTGATCATTGTATCATGTTTCTGCCACCCTGAATACAAGGTATCACGAGACCCGGCGTCATGATTCATCAGCCAATTTCATTGTCTAGGGCTTTTTCATTTCATTGGCTAGGGCTTTCACAGAGAGCCATGTCCCGCCTTCACCATTAAGTATAAATAGGTGTGTTTGTAGCTTGTTTCTCCCTCTTGATCCCCAATCGCAGTGAGAGTGAGTGACTGTTGGAGC
>QEPC01008742.1:2742069-2757588 GCA_003113815.1 Sphenodon punctatus
AACCTCAGGCAACGGCCAAACGCTCACAGGCGCCTCTTCAGTTGCAACCACACACCCAACAGCAGTCTGATGGTCTGGAATTGTCACAGATGCTGCTACCAATGCGTATTTCGCCAGCTAAAATACCATTGTCACAGCATGGCAGTTCTAAACATTGGGCACTGCCGCAAACTATGCGTGCTTTAATCAAATGCTATGGTTCAGCGCAGGATGCACTGAGGAGGGGTTTTCTTGATGCAGACTCCCCCTCCACTGTAGGAAAATCATCCAAGGACTCCTACAAAGATGTTGAATTGTCCCAGTGCATTGACAACGATTTAGAGCTTCAACTTGAAAGCACATCTGAGCAATCTCAAAACTGCATGCAGGAGCCAGTGAGGGCACACAGCGACAACACCCGGAGCCAATTATGTACTTTAGCTGTCGATGTGGAAGAAGGAGAGTGCGCTCTGGAAAGCGAGCTGGGGGTGAGTGTGCATGACAACACCACTGTGTGTGCTGCACACGTTTCTCATCATGACTGCACCGACAACGATACTTATGGTACCATGGATGATTTGGAATTTACTGAAGATGTAGACGAAGACGATCTTCATGATCCATTGTACACCCCTCATAATGCACAATCCTCAGGCTCCAGCCAACTGCGTTAAAGGCTACAGATGGATGAAAACCCCTTAAATGTTGAATGGGAAGTCCATTTGCCCTTGCAACATAGTATGGGTTCTGACATAGCCCCAATTTAAAAAAAAACTTCATCGGAACATCAACCAACGACTCCGAGCTCCAACCACAACACAACATCAAACAAGGCCAGCACTCCAACATCATTGGCTCTTACCAGGAAAATAAATTCTACGCCAGCGTGTTCGCCTGTGGAATCCACATCAACAGATCACAAGGCTGTATTATCATCACAGCAAGGAACAATTAACAACACCCCCGATGTGAATGCAGACAAATGAAAATAACTAAGGTCGGATGTCTGCATGCGATGCAAAGAAACTAGTAGTGAAGTGCAAATACTGCGCAAGGAAAATAACAAGAGGGACTGAAGGAGGGAAGAGCCAGCCTGGAACTAGTGGTATGCACAGCCACATGAAGCACCATCACCAGTCCATTCTCAGTGGCTCTAGCAAAACTACAACAAGCAACAGCGAGGATCCCTCTATAAACACCGCTAGTGATAGGACGGTGCAGACCACATTGTGAGAATCTATGAAAAACCAAAACAAATGGCCAGCATCTCACCCTACTGCACAGTACTACCTAGCACTAATGACCAAGATGCTAGCAGTAGACATGCTTCCATTCTCATTTGTTGAGAACGAGGGATTCCGGGAAGTAATGGAAGGAATGGCCCCACAATGGAATGTACCTTCGAGATATTATTTTGCAAAGAAGACCATACCAAAACTTTTCTCCGAAACATGCAAAGCAGTATCAGTTGCTATGCGTGGGTGTGAGGGAAAGGTTGTGCACTTAACCACAGACATGTGGACAAGTGCACAGCTCATGGAGTACCTGTGCATTACTGCACACTGGATTCATCGAAACACCAATAACAGATTGGTAAGGAAGCAAGCCATACTTGCATTGGAACACTTTCTGGAACAACACACTGCTGAAAACATCCATGTTAAACTATCACAATTGACACATGGTTGGCTCCCCTTGATCTCTCCATTGGGTGCATTGTGTCAGACAATGGGGCAAATATCGTGAAAGTGATTTCTGAATGCGGGAGCCAAAATGTTTCCTGCATGGCTCATTCAATGCATCTGGTGGCAAAAAAAATTCTAGAATCGGACCCAACGCTTAAGGACACAGTAGAGCATGCCAAGAAGTTGGTGACGCACTTTCATTGATCGGGAAAATCTCGCCGCGTGCTCAGGGAAATACAGGAGGAGAGACAAGTTGCACTTCAGTTCTTCCCAAACGATGTCTGCACACGTTGGAACTCAACGTATGAGATGCTAAAAAGACTACATTCGCAACGACTTGTGATTGATACTTTCTTTGCTGTGGCATCAAAGTCTGTAAAGGACGCCCCCGCTATGCAGCTAAATATAACACACTGGGATACACTAGAAGCTCTCCTTGCTCTGTGGCACCCTTTAAAGTCATGACGGAGTTTGTGAACAGGGCTGATGCAACACTCAGCCAGAGCTTGGCCTCGCTTGTATTATTGAGGACACAAGTTGAAGACATCACCAACTCTCTAGCACTACAGGATGATGGACAGAGGGCTGAAAGCCTTGGAATTTCATTACAGGACATGATCGAGAACAGCACCCAGTTTAAGAAGATTGGTGGAGATAACTTGTACAGGGTGGCGACGGCTCTGGACCCACGTTTCAAGAACGTTCCAAAGGTATTGGGTGTTGGAGAAGCCCCTGCAGCTGCATGTTATGACATTGCAAACTGCATAATTAAAGGGGTTTGCGAAGACAGTGATGATGATGCACAGGAGAATGACACAGATAGCGGTTCAGAAGATCACACCATACAGCATGACGCATCTTCTGTCTGGGCAAGTTTTCAGAAGTATGGACTCATGTTATCGACTCACAATGAAAGTAAAAGAAGAGTTGATAAGGTTCACTGGCCAAACTCGTTATCTGCAGCCAAATACATGTACGACCAGTACGTGTCGTCTGCCCCAGTGGATGGCATGAATAGTGATCCACTCATTTATTGGACTGACAAAAGTGGCACTTGGCCAGCACTATACAATTTGGCAATCACACTCCTTGGTTGTCCTCCAAGCAGTGTCCCATCTGAACATTTATTTAGCTGTGCAGGAGCCATTTTAGGAAATAAAAGAACTTGTCTTAGCAGTCTAAATCTTGAGTGCCTAGCTTTAATAAAAATGAACAGGGAATTCCTTCCAAAGATAACTAAGGATTTAATTGGAGCAACAACAGATGAGGATATAATGAAGTGCACCAGAGAGGCAATCAATCGACAGAGAAAAGGTTATGATGAAGGAGACGAAATTTCTGAAGGAATACAAGAGCACTAATGTAAATGCAGTAACTCTTTTTGTGTTATTATTTGAGCGGTCATGGCCTCCATGGAATGACTCACAAGCAAATAGGAACTTGGAGTAGCATGGCGTGGTGCAGTGAATTCCATTTCAAAATATCACTACAGAATGTGTTATACAATAACTATTGTTTTTTACACTCCTGGTAGGTTTTGCCTCTTTTTCTTTCTTTCTTTTTCCATTTCTGTCTGTTGGTTCCCACGGCATGGAAACTGTGCAGTCATGGCCTACACGGAATGTCTCATGCAAATTGCCATAAGGGAACACATTTTGTAAATCTGGCAGAGAACATTAGTCATATGATTTGGTCTGGGAATTGAAGGTACTAGTACTCTACCTACGTGAACACAAGATGAGAAGTGAATAAACCAAACTTTAGGGTGAGTGTGTTTTTTGTTTTTAAAACAAGGGTACATTTCCAACGTATTTTATAGTTTATAATTAAATGGAACACCGGCTATGTTACATTTCATTCTATTTGAACCAGCACAAAAGCATAAAACCCAACCTCAGTTGCTTTTAGAGCACATGCCTTAAAACCATCCCCCTTTAAAGAACCGTCCCGCATCCCCACCGCAGTGTGTGTTGAGTGTGTTTTTTCCCCACAAAACCAGTATTGTTTTTTTTTAATATGTTATAATATTATAAAAAAATAATATTCTATATTTTTTTAAATATAAAAAATATTTTTTTGGCCTTCCTCTAGAGAATAAAAAACATTGGCTTTTGACAAAAATTTATTGCCAGTGACACAGCGTCAGCTACCAACCTGTATTACACTAATTCCTACTTTTAATAAAACTAATTAGATCTTCAGTACTAAATTTGCTTTCTCATCTTTTCATCATTGAACATACACTGGACACATTGTATTTATTAATAAAATAAAACTGAACACAGATGTTGGTAGTGGGTGGTGGTGTGGTGGGTGGGTAGTTTAGGGTGGACTGACAAAGGCCCATGAAAAAGGTCATCCAATCATAATGCAGCTGTGATAATAGTGCATGCTGTAGCTTCTACTGCTACACTTAAAAAAGTAGGCATGCATATAAGTTTGCTGGAAAAACTCGTTTGGTTTGGACTCCTTGCATTTTGGAAGAGATTGAGGTACACATCTGAGGGGAGGCTAGTTTATGAAATGATAGAATATATGAGATAAGTTTCTAAAATCCAAAAAAAGGGAACATGTATTTGTCCGTGCGTCCAGGTAGAGAGAGAATAGAGAGAAATTCAGAGGGAGGCGGATCATGGTCGCTCTCAGGTCACGGGCATTTAAAGTTATACGTTTTAAAACTTCAGCTGAAGTTCCAAAGATGACAACTTAAAGCCGCAAGGTGGTGGATGGACCCCCCCTCTCCTCACACATCCCCTCTCTAAACTCCACTCGCCCTGTATATTGGCGCCTGCTCCCAGCCACCAGCGCATTTTCTAGCAATGCAACAGGATTGCTGCAATCCAACAGGATTGCTGCAATCCAACAGGACACAGTAGCATAATTTAATCTTACTGTGTAACATAAAACATTTTTTTATAAAAGTGAAACAACCCACTGCAGATTTGAACCACCAGATCGAAAAGTTCATGATTGCAGCTAGGAACCTAAACCACTATGCTATAGAAGCTTTGGAACTTTGGATGAAGTTTAAAACTTATGTCTCCTGAATCCTATGGGGCTTCCTGTGACTGCTTAAACTCCTTCCCTGCAATGCATGGCTTGGCAAGTTAGAAGACAGGCTTGGGAGGGGAAGGTTCAACTTGGCTACAGCCAGTGGCTAGTAGTGGCTATCTAAATACCGGGTGGGTGGGGGGATGGGTCAGTTATGGATGACTTTGCAAGTTGTAAAACTGTGTTGTGCTTTGTTGTGTTGCACAGGAGGGAGTTTTTAAGTGCCTGGATCGCTAAAAACTGTGTGGCCAGCGCAAGCCAGTTATTAGGAGGGAGGCGAGTTGAGTGTACTGCAGTAGTACCCCGCCCCCACCCCCAGAAGTTGGAAGAAGGAAACTGTTTGATTACATGACCCACTTGGTTACCCCACCCCCACAAGTTGGCAGAAGGAAACTGTTAGGTTACACGGGCCAGTTCAGGCACAAGGGACGCGAGAGGTGGGATGCAGACAGCGCAGGTGCTAGCCTGTCTGAAACTAGCTGAAGACACAGAGGAGGGCATTCAACACACAGAACATGGACGGGAGACTACACGCGAGGTGAGGGAGGGAGTGTGTACACACAACACAACTGACAGCTGACAACACAACTGGGCTAGTAGGGCTACTCCTATGGTGAAGCATTTTTAGGATGGAGAGGGGACGTTTGGATGATATACACAGCGGCTAGCCCTAATTGCTTAACATGTACAAAACTCCTGTACATACATTACAGCTACGGTGACACTGCGGACTGGTGGGCAGGGACTTGGGAGCATTGGATGGGGAGGGCCTGGTGGTGTGTGTTGGATCCCTGTTGTATACACACTCACAGTTGCCCTCACCTGAGCTGAATCTCAGCATCAGGCTGAGGGATTCCATTACAAACATTTCTATCCCACCCCAGAGGCAGCTGCCTCTCCCTGCTGAACAAGGGAGGGACAGGGGAGTATATGGTGATGGACGGGCTGGGGGAGGGGTCCCAAAACCAGATGAAAAAAAATTAATCTTAACAGAATGAATGTAATAAAAACAAATTATGATTTATTGAATGTATAACAAATTTTAAAAAGCAGTCACAAGTTCAATCACAGTGCACTACTGGGCTTCATGTGACTGCTTAAACTCCTTCCATGCATGGCTTTGCATGGCTTTGCAAGTTATAAAACAGGTTTGAGAGGTGAGGGGAAGGTTGAACTTGACTACAGTCAGTGGCTAGTGGCTATCTAAATACCGGGTGGGTTGGGGGATGGTTCAGGTCTATGGGAGTGAGTTCACTTGACAAGGGCTGGAATGGATGGCTTTGCAAGTTGTACAACTGTGTTGTGCTATGTTGTGTTGCACACGGCATACTTTCTATGCCCCAAAATATGCTTTCTTATATTACATTAACCCCAATAGGCAATGTTAATTTAATTTGGAAACTGTTTGATTCTGACTGTTTGGTTCTGTTTAGAAAATGACTCCCCCAAGCCTGTTTTACAACTTTTTTCCACTCCAACCCCATCCGAAGGGAAGGAGTGTAGGGGGAAGGGGGAACCACTTCAGATGGGGTGTGTGTGGGGGGCTTTTAGGCTGACACAAGAAACAAGGGGATTATAGTTGCAACTTGCCAGAAGGGGATTATAGTTGCTTGTAGTGAATCCACAGTTATTAGACAGGCAGGCAGTTCACTTAGGTGGCTGGCAAGTTTAGCAGTAGCCAACTAGGACTGGCTACTGGGGGAATGGATTTTCAAGTTGAAAAGCAAAAAGTTGGCTACTTGGCTGGATGGCTTCTCAAGTTGAAAAACCTGTTAGCTGGCCGGCTATGCGGCTGCACTCTCAAAGTGAGAGATAACAAACAATGCAGCTGGAAGTGGCTCAGTGGGGCTGGTTGTGATGGGGGTGGGGTACTACTTCAGTGAGTCCACTGACTCAACTCCCCTTGTCTACCGAGCCGCCCGGTACAGTTAGGTAGCCAGCCCAGTGCCACTGAGTGAATGTAGACAACCGAAACTTCCACTCCCCACCCCCTCTCGTGCTGAGTGACAAGCCTGTTTTACAACTAGCAAATATTTATTCGACCAACACAAATACATGGCACAAATGTATATTGCCTGGATGCAGAATGCAGAGGGATGCAGAATGCAGAGGCCTGGGTGTATTGCCAGTCCTGGTTGCAGAGCACACAGAAGACTGGAATGGAGGGCTTTTAAAGTTGTAAAAGTGGGCTAAAGTAGCCAGCCAGCTGTAGTTGTAAAACAACTACCCTTGTTTTACAATTTGCGTGTAAAACCCTCTGTCTTGTCTGGGTGGGAGGGGTTGTCTGGACAGTTTGAAAACAACAGACTGAAACAACTAAAAAGAAATTATTATTTATTGAATGAAAAAAACACAACAAACCTCCCTGGATCAAACAGTTTAAATTAAGTTTGAAATCAAATCAACTTTCAAACCAAATCAAGGAATATAACCCACAGTCACAGAATCACCCATGGGTGGTTGGTGGGGCACATGGCACAACTTGCAATGGGCACAGGAGGAACGGGCTGTAGTAGGGAAGCACTGGAGGAAGCAATGGAGTGGACATCATGAAGGAGGCGGGCCGGGCAGGGACCCATGGCAGTGACAGGGCGAAGGCGGGCCATGGGAGCACACCGAGGACACACCGAGGGGGTCCTCAAACTTAAAGGCACAGCTGCAGGGGGCCAAGAAGGGGCCAGGTGCTGGGTGGTCCTCCAGGTGAATGTAGTGGGGCCACTGCAGCATGCCACGAGGGTATCCCAGTTCAGCCATGTAGTGTGCGACTGGTTAGTAAGCCTCGAACAGATCGGCCATTGCAAGGCCAAGCTGCACATCGGATCGAGAGCACACACCAGCCAGCGCCGTCAGCTCTGCCATGGTGGGCTCCGACAAGACATAGTCATTACCTGGGGGCCACAGAAGGTGACCCAGCTCCAGCAGGCGGTGATAGGCAGCACCACGTGACCGCCGGTACCCACGGGCCCCGTGGACAGAGCAAAAGAAGGAGACGGCCAGGGAAGGGCCCCACTCAGCAAAACAGGCTGTGATGGAGGACATGCTGCACACATACAGAGTGTAAACAGTCTCTGCTGCGGACCAAACCACATGCGAGCACATCATCTCTGGGATGTGACCATCGGGAAAGGGATGGAGGCCCAGTGTCTCCGCATGCAGCTGGCAGTCGAGTGCGCTCAACTCAGAACCAAAGTAGCAGAGCCCTGAACTTAGACTCGCATAGGCACCTGTGCGGCTGTCCGGGCAGTTGGCAAGCAATTGCATGGCCTGGGAATTCCAAAGATCACACAGGGTCATTGTCTGGTGGAAGCTCCAGCTATGGGTTGCTAATATGCCCGTGAGCCCTGGGGAAGAGTAGCATCCAGCCATCGTCTCCAGCAGCAGAACACTGCTGTAACTACTGCAATGAATGGGTGGCTCAAAGCCCTATAGAGACGGGAGGTGATGGGGGTGCTCCGAGGACAGATAAGCCCACCGGGCGCCAACCGAAACATTGTTGTAATGAATTGAGAAGAAGCAATTCGAGGCGTGGGATGCGGAAAGCGCAGGTGCTAGCCTGGCTGAAACTAGCAGAACACACAGAGGAAGGCATTCACCACACAGACCAGGGATGTGACACACGAGGTGAGGGAGTCAGAGTACAACACAACTGGCAGACAACACAGAGGGGTGGGAGAGGTGATCTGCGCTGCCCTGCCTAGGTGGGGGGTACAAGTACAAGGCTGCCACTCCAGGCGGCCTCCTCCTCCATTCCTCCTGCCTCCGCTCTCCTATCCCTCCCGCCTGGCTCCTATCCCTCCCTGCTCCGCGGGCAGCCAGGCCCACCTCCACTCTCCTATCACTCCCGCCTAGCTCCATCACCCAGTTTAAATCTCCCTCCACCGGATGGCGTTGTTGGTCGTTGCCTAGCAGCGACGCAGCATGCATAAAGTTTCTCCACAGATATGTGAGGAGAAATGTAATAAGAAATCATATTTTGGGGCATAGAAAGTATTCAGTAAGCAACACAACACAGCACTAATTGTATTATTACAAAACAATTACACTAATGTAAAAAAACAGAACAACAGGAATTTGAACCTGCGAAATGACAGCTAAAAATTGTCTAAGCGGGGACCTTAACAACTATGCCAACGGAGGTCTGTTATTCAGTGCTGCTTTTAAGTTGGTGTGAGATTTGCCAACAGTGACAATGGCTTTCCATGGAGTAAAGGTTGTCTTCTGCGAGGTAAACAGAGGGCAACGTGTGCCGTGCCGCTGTCAGCAGGCCAAGAAACCACGCCCCTGTCATTCATGCTGCAGCGATGGAGCAACTAATAATGATTGGTAAGTTAGCTGTACTTGAGTTTAAATTTCAAGTCTGTTCACGCTGACTGCAACAGACCTTATTATTGTTTTTTTGGGATAACAGGAATTTTATTCTCTTCAACAGGGGAAGCGCTTTGGCGCTGTGCAGCGTATGCCATCGAGCGGCTGGGCACCATAGCGATGGTGCTGCGAGGACTGGCACTTCTCCAGAACCAGCTGGGTGAGTATGAAAGGTGTGCTTCATGGACGTGGACCTTAGTAGGCGGTACTAGTATAATGTCTCTGCTGCTGGGTTTGATAATGTGCGTAATGGTTTTTTGGTTTTTTTCCGTAGTTGAAAGATTTGAGCAAGACCGTGAGGCACGGAGGGACGAGATGCGTGTCCTGAGAGCCCTAATGGGGCGAGTTCTTGAAAGGCTGGAGCCTGCTGCAAGACAGGCTGCGCCCGCGGTCGAGCAGGAGCCCTTCATAATTTTAATCCCTGATTAAGCAGGGAAGATGGAGAGAATTTTTTTTTAAAAATTGAAAATGGAAAAAATATGTAAAAATTAGATAGTTTATTATATTTATTTTCTTACGTTATATTTATATACTTTTTAAAATCTCTTATTTAAAAAAAAAATTCTTTATATAATATTTATTTTAGTAGAAAACAGTTTTAAAGTTTTATACATGGTTGTGAATTTTTAATTAAAATAAAAATTACTGGTTAATAAATAAAAATATTTTTCAGTTTTCTTTTTCCTATACATCCAACAATGAAAATTTGTGTGTATGTGTATGTGTGTATATATATATATATATATATATATATATATATATATATATATATATATATATATATATATATAATGTGTGTGTAAAGAATAGGGCTGTAGCGGAATATCGCAGCGGTAGCTATTTCCGGCGGAAACAGTGTTTCCGCAATTAGTGGAACGGCATGGCAGAGGCTTTCATTCCGCGGTTTCGTTCCGCGGTTCCACTTATTTAATTTCGCAACTTAGTGGAATCGTGGAAACATGATATTTTCGCTATTTCCGCAATTCTGCCAGCACCACAAAATAGCAGAATAGCGGCTTTCCGCAATTTCAGCAATTTTCCCGCAATTTTTCCGCAATTCCGCAATTTGCAGAATTCCGGTGGAATTAGCGGAATATCTGCAGAAAAGTCGCGGTGTGGCGCAGGCAATTCCGAAATGGTGGAACGGAATTGCGGCACAGTAAAAGCTGCTGCCGCATCAGCCCTAGTAAAGAAATATGTATGTGTATATATATGTCTATATATGCATATATATAAACATGCACATACATCATATATATATGCAGAGGAGTAAAGATATGTATGTGTATGCACATATACATATGTATATGTATATACATATGTATATGTACATACATTTATGCATATGTATGTACATATACGTATGTACACTATGCAAATATGTACACTATGCATATGTACATATTTGCCAAGATGTGTATGCCTCTGCATACACATATGCATAGGTGCACACACACACACACACACACACACATACACACACACACACACACACACTGGAATGGATGGCTTTGCAAGTAGTAAAACAGGCTTGGGAGGGGAGGGGAAGGTTGAACTTGGCTACAGTCAGTGGTTGCTGGCTGGCTCTCAAACTACCGGGTGCGTGGGGGGATGGGTCAGGTGGTCTATGGGAGTGAGTGAGTGCACTTCACAAGGGCTGGAATGGATGGCTTTGCCAGTAGTAAAACATACACTGGATACATGCTATATATTAATAAATGCCCATATATTAAGCAAAGGCCCATGGCAAAGAAAATGCAAACTAATTGCATTTGGGAAGAGAATGAGGAGGCATATGGAGGGGAGTGAAGTTTATGAAATTATGGAATACATGATAGAGGTGTATAAAATCATGAGTGTTGTAGGATCAACAAAATAAGGCAATGATTGCAAGTTTGCAACTGATTTGGGAACTCATGGATTTGGTTCCAATGATTTGGGAACTCATGGAACTCCTCTGGAACTAAGTGTTTGTGGCGCTGGTGGGTGGGTATGGTAGGATGGACTCTCAAATGTTCAAAGTACATATAGTTTGATATAGTTAAAAAACACAAAAACGTTTTGTTGGGACTCCTTGCATTAGGGAAGAGATTGACACACACAATATGCGAGGAGGAAAGTTAATAAAATGATAGAATAAAAAATAATAGATAACGAAAAAGGGCACATGTATTTACTCACATAAAAAGGTCATTTAAGGGAGGTGATCCTAAACTGGAGGTGAAAAGCTCTCGAGGTGACCCAGAAAAAAGAATAGCAATCCCATTACATTTGCAATGGAAACTCATTTGGGAACTTCATTTGCTTTATTATCTTTGGAACATACACTGGACAGTGGACACATCGTATATAATAATAAATTATATCCGAACACAGATGTGGATGTTGGTTGTGGTGGGCTGGTGTCTTGGGTTCACTTGTGATTTCACTAGGTGGTTGTATCACTTGTGAGCTTTGGGCACTTGACTGGTGTGAGTGAGTCATTCGCTGAATAGAAGAGAGAGCATACATACAATGCGTCAGGAGCTACTCAATTCAACTTCAGTCAACTCAATTCACCTCCCTCATAATAACTGTCTGTCACCGGCCACAGTTATTAGATAGCCAGCCATGCACCTTGGGTTAACATAATCATTGCAAACTCATTGCATTTGGGATGGGAACTCATTTTGGTTGGAACTCATTGCATTTGGGAAGAGATTGAAGGACACAGTTGATAGGGTAGGGAAGTTTATTAGATGATGGAATATATGATAGAATTTTATAAAATCAAGAGTGTTTAAAAAAAAAAAAAGAGAACTATCACAAAAAGTGATAGTTACTCTTGAGAGTAACTGTAATGTATGGGAGGTGCCACTAGGGCTGATGCGGCAGCAGCTGTTACCGCGCCGCGATTCCATTCCGCCATTTTGGAATTGCCCGCACCACACCATGGCTTTTCTGTGAACATTCCGCCGGCATTCTGCAAATTGCAGAATTGCGGAAAAATTGCAGAAACTGTCGGAAAACCACTGTTCCGCTATTTTGTGGCACTGGCGGAAGTAGTGAAAATGTCATGTTTCCACTATTTTGTGAAGCCTGTGGAAGTATCACAATGAAATTAGTGGAACTGCGGAAGTAGTGGAATGAAACTAGCAGAATGAAAGCCTCTGCCATGCCATACCACTAATTGCGGAAATGCTGTTTCTGGCAGAAATAGCTACCGCTGTGACATTCCGCTACAGCCCTAGGTGCCACTAAACTCAACTAATTTTCATGGTCAACAACTTTATTTTTATTTTTTGAAATAAAATAAAATTGTACAATAGCACAATTAGGTGGTTGTATCACTTGTGAGCTTTGGTCACTTCCCTGCTGACCAAAGGTTGGCTGTTGGTTGTTCAACATAAGGAAAGGTTGCCTGCAGTGGCTAGCTAACTATTGGGAAGCTTTACTATCTAATAGATTAACAGTTTCCTAAGTATATGAGCATGTCAAATCTCGGGGGGAGCAATGGGCGCACCAAGACACACACGCCAGCTAAAGCACGACTATTATCAGTATTTTGTGCAATGAAACACCTTAAGATGGTGCATGTAATTGTCTAAAATCCATAGAAAGACATCTTGTGACTCTACTGCTTTTACTGTTTTAAAAAAAAGCTTAACCATTAATCCATCTGACAGGATTGGTGACTGCCGCTACAGGCGAGGCATAGCTTCTGTTGGTCAGCCTAAGTTTTACAACTTAGGCTGGCCAACAAAAGGTATCAAACTTCTTTGTTGGACATATAAGTCATCTTAGAAGAGCAGTAGCACTTCTCAATCCTTACTCACTTTGGTGGGCTCAGAAAGGACTTGTCTTTATTTTGGATAACAGCTAAACTAGGGGGAAGGGGAAACCACTTCGGGTGTGGGGCTTTTTAGGCTGACACAAGAGACAAGGGGATTATAGTTGCCACAAGGGGATTCCTTCCACCTAATGTTTGAGTTTGTGGGGACGGGGTACTGGAAGACCCAACAACATTCAACTTCAATCCACTTAAACCTTACATACTTCCAAACTATATTACAGCAGAGCCTTACAAATTTTAACATAGCAATCCAAAGGACGATTGTTGAATTGCTAGCAAACTGGGCTGGCGCTGCCAACACTGGCCGCACTGGCAACACTAACAATCCAACAGAGGATTCTTGAAATTGTCTAAAATCCATATACTTCCATAGTTGGCAGTTGTCTAAAATCCATATACTTCCAAAATTTGGAGGGGATGGGGACAGAGTCCCCTACACAACACTGGGTGGATGGCTTTTCATGGTGAAAAACCTATTAGCCGGCTCCCTAGCGATGCGCTCTCGAAGTGAGAGATAACATACGATGCAGTTGGGAGTGGGGCTGTTTGAGATGGGGGCAGCGGGGATGGGGTACTACTTCAGTGAGTCCACTGACTCAACTCCCCTTGCTACCTAGCCGCCAGGTACAGTTAGGTAGCCAGTGCCACTGAGTCAAATGTATAATATATTACCTATGGATGCAGAATGCAGAGGGATGCAGAGGCCTGGGTGTATATGTAAAAAGGGAATACATGTGTAAGTATCTTTGATTGTTTGTTGAACTTGTAAGTACACTGGACAGGGAGCACACTGGGCAGGGAGTTGGACCTGTGTAAATAAATCACTCTGTCTTTGTTAACTGTCCTTTGTTAACGACACAATACAAAGGCTCTGATAAAGTAGAAGATTAAAATGCTAAAAGCACCACACACACCACACCCTTCTCCCTGGCTGTGGGGGCAGGGCAGTCAGTGAGGGCATTGGCGACGGTGGCTGGCGACTGCAAATGAGCGTAATGCTGGCGGCGCTAGGGGGCGGGGCATAATAGCTCTAACATCACGCGCGCCGCCTGGCTCGGCTGCGCTAATCAGTTAGACTTGGGTTAATGTAATAAATAAACATTATTTAATTATTTATATTACAAAGTATGGCAGCAAAGCACAGCAATAATTATATTATTACCAAAACGAACAAACAACACTGATGTAAAAGTTACATGTAACAGTGGGGATTTGAACCAGCTGAATGACAGCTACAAAATGTATGACAAGCAGCGACATTAACAACTATGCCAACAACAGAGTTCTGTTGCTCAGCTCAATTATTTTAGACTGAGAAATTGCGGAATGAGGCTTGTGTAAGAAACTATTATGCATGGACTTCACAGTTTCACAGTACACTTCATTCCTTCAACTTTCAGAGCTGGCCCGGTACTAGTATGTAAAAATGACTCAAACAGCAAATAAACAGGTCCGTTTAAACTCCCAAAATGAGTTTTGGAAAAAAAATATTTCTTTGCAGATCTTTACATAAAATATCAATTTGCAATATAATAAAAACAACGTTCCTTCAACTCACAACCAGAACATGTTGTACATGCATTTATGTAATGAGAAGAACGAGCAGTTACTGCGGTACAGAGAGACACACAGACAGCACAGCACCAGCAGCAGTCAGCGACTAAGCGTGACAGCATAGCGCAGCAGCGGCAGCATACAAAATAGTCATATTCCCTTCGCGGAACTGCGATAAGCGCTCATGACTGTGTCTCGTATATTAAATTGGCGGAACGCAGGAAAAGACCGCTGATTTTATACGACAACGTTAATGATCAGCAAATCAATAAAACACATACATGCCGCATCTGCGGATTCTTGTAGCAGGAGAATCGCAGAATCGCGGGGTACCACGCGGAATTCTGCGAGGCGCAACGTGGGATGCCGAGGTTGAGGAATGGAATTGCGGTGCGGTAACAGCTGCTGCTGCAACAGCCCTAAGGAGCATCAGTTGTTCTCACCGCATGCCCTTCTTTGATCTCTATACTACTCATGCCGCAGCACTCAAGCCCAGGTACGAACCCCAGTGGGATTGCCCAGCACTCTTAGTGGTCCAATGCACAATACTGTGGGTGATTTCAGACATTACGAGATCACACTCAACCACAGTGAACCACAGTCAATTCCGCAGTGGGGTCAAAGCGGCCTGCATGTCTGTTCGGCAGCTGCCAGATGTTCACCACGGTCAATACCCACATGGGGTCAAAATCAACCACGCTTCCAGAGCTCCGGCCCGGACCGGGTGATTTCAGACATTACGGGAGGGTGGTTCACCACAGTGAACCCCCAGGGGGCGTGAACAGCACAACCACGCGCCAGGGTGGAAAAACGACTCAAACAGACGTGACGGGACCTGGACCATGGCCAGGAACCGGGCTGAACCATCACGGACCGGGGCAGCACAACAGACGTGCAGCCGAACTCCCGCCGTGGTCAAAACTCCCAGAAGGCACCGGGCAGGGGCGGGACACAGACATGGCCGCCTGAGGGCAAACGAAGCCAAAAGGCACACAAGGGAACGCCCACACAAGGGAAACGGGAAGGGAGGGGGGAAGAGGGAGAACAGGCTGA
>QEPC01008742.1:2775067-2821956 GCA_003113815.1 Sphenodon punctatus
GTTACTTTTCCTTGGTTCCCGGTGGGGGTCCGTTTGACTACGCTTCCCGGGATATTCCCCCGGCTAGCCCGGGAAGCGTGGTTGAAATTGACCCCATGTGGGTATTGAGCGTGATGAACATCTGGCGTGCACCGAACAGACGTTCACGGCCCTTTCGCCCCGCCGCGGGATTGAGCGTAGTTCACTGTGGTTGAGCGTGATCTCGTAACGTCTGAAAATACCCACCATCTCTAAAAGCATGGTCAAAGAGATTCCCAGCGGGAAACAAAAAAAAGAAATGTCTGAATGGCAACCACTGGCTGGAACCAAAGACAATGATTCCCAGCCAGGGACAAAGCACGCAGCGTCGCTGCCAGGCAACCAGCAAAAACACAGACCGGGGAGGGAGATTTAAAGGGCACATGACAGCAGCCGGGACGAGCCGCCCCAGCGCCTTCCGGGTGCTTTGACCACGGCCCGGCCTGGGATTGGCGTAATGTCTGTTGCGTTGCCCCAGGTCGTGGTCCGGTGGTCTGATTCTCTACCGTGGTCCCGGTCCCATCATTTCTGTTCGGGGCTTTCCTTGACCACAGGGGGTGGTTAATCTGTTCACCCCCTTCGGGAATCCACTGTGGTGAATCGGGACTGCGTAATGTCTGAAATCACCCTGTGTCCTACTATCTAGACAAGATTCCTTGGATCTCTGGGTATCAGTCCTGGAAGACATGAACAAAACATTAATATCAAGAAATATCTGTAACTCAGTGAAATTTCTCGATGTAAGACCGACGTGCTACCGAATGCCATCTCCCAATCTGGAGAATCTGGGAGTCTGAGAAGCACAATGATGCTGCTACACTCATTGCCCCCATGTGGAAAGAGTGAGAACCATAATCCTCAGCAGGGAAATTGAGGAGGTGCATAAATCCACAAAAAACTTAAACAAACTGGAACCTAGTGCAGGAAGTGCCATTTGCATGGTAGAAAAATCCCTCAGGCACGTCAGGGCAAACCTACATATAGTTTAAAACAGCATTAACTAGGCATAAGGCAGGAGACCCTGCCCTCTAAGTGGACACTGTATGGCCCTTACCCTTGTGGTTGGTCTTGGACAGCCTGAGCTTAACTAACAGAATATTTTCCTTAATGATGACATCCTGGGTCATAAGGGCCCGGCCTGATCGGTTGAATCTAGATGCCACCAGCTCACTGACACACAGCATGCACCATAGAAGGCCAATTAAAGGTTGCATCAAAAAGGGAGGTCTCAAAAGTATCAAAGCAAACCTGAGCTTTGTGGTTCTGTGCTAGGATAAAATTCAGGATTTGGGGCTTGGGAATGGGGAAATTCCAATTCCAGCCACGCTGTGCTCTGAACTCCTGGAATTCTGTGAAAGCTAACTTGTAGGATGCTCTGGTGTGACTGAACACCAGCCAAGATGGGCAAAAATCTAATTCACAACTGGTTGCCCTCATCGCCCCAAGGACCTCCTGCATCAGTGGGTGATACTGAATGTGATCCAAATAAACAGGACAAGACCAAGTTTCCATAACCCCCAACTCTGATTCTCCTGATGAAATGCCAGCACCCAAGTCATGGTGAATATGAATGATTTTGTCTCCAAAGTAATTAAGAAAAATGTCACAGCAGGCATTAGATGACTTCATTTCTGGGTGGAGTTAGACTGGATTAACTAGGCCTCTCACTGTCCAGAACCACTCCACTCTTTGCAGATGCTATGATATGGGATAAGAGAGCTTTTTTGCCACCATTACAGCCACAGCATAGTCCTTTAAAAACTATCTATGCGGCAATCAGTTGGCTTCAGCGTGAGTGGAATACCGTCAGCGCTCTAACTGCCTACCCTCCTGCTTCAGCTGCCTTAGGTCCTCATATACGAGGAGAACTGCACTGACCAAGTGGTGGGAGTGGACACCTGGATGTAACTATGTCAATGGCCATGGTCAAGATGTCATTCCACAAGGTGACCAGGCCACCGACAGAGTAACCACTAAAGTCAGTAGGTAAATCCCTCAGAGAATTTTGGAAACCAATCAGATCCATTAGTCTCAGGGGGCAGACCAACCTAATTGGTTCACCATCCCAAGAAGGACATAGGAGGACCAGGATCTGGGCCTTCTGGAAGTAATGATCAGACCACCACACAGTGTTGTTACAACACCCCTAATAATCCAGAACACCTTTAGCCAGGCTGGTGCAAAACATCAAATCCAACATGTGCCCACCTCATGCATTGGGCCATATGTTATTTGGGATAGGCCCATGGTTGTCATGGTGGCCATGAACCCCTGCTCCGCCCCTGAAAGGCTAGCCTCAACATGTATGCTGAAACCACCTAGGACAATAAGTCAAGGTGATTTCAGTACCACCTCTGAGACCAGCTTGGCTAGAGCAGTTAGGAAATCAACTGTACAGTGGGATGGTTAGAACACCAAAAGGATTCCTAATCTGTCCTGATCCAAATCCAGCACAAGGTGGACACAGTCAGTATAAGATGAGCTAGGCACCAGATAGCTCCAGAAGACTAACCTGTCTTTAGAGATCACAGCCACTTTGCCACCTCACCTGGTCCCCAAGCTGATACTGATGCTGCACAGAGTACCTGGCTGGCACCATCTGGGACAATATTGGCCCAGATGCCTTGTCCAGCCAGATCTCCATAATACATATGACATCGGTGACCTCATTCTGAATCAAGTCATGGATGACAGTTGTCTTATTTGAGCTGACCCACCATGACTGGATGCATGGTGCAGGGCTGCTCTGAACACCTGCGGCCTAGGTCTGCTCTGCTCAGGCCCTGTTGTCACCTGGGGAGCAACTGATTTTAAAACTCACGCGCCTCACAGCTGGTTTATGCTGGCCTCCTCCACTCCCCAACATCCCGGACTGCTCTCCAAGGGTGATTCCCACAGGCCAGATGGTCAGGAGCACATTGGAACTCACTGCTTTTCCATGCCATGATGAGACCAACTACAGCATGGTCCAGACTTTTAAAGATGGAGTCCACAACTCTTGCGATACGTGAAGTCTCCTATGGTGTGATAGCGGCGACTGCTATAGTAACCTGAACTGCACACTGCTAATCCTGCTTCACTGCTGCAGCTGGCCTCTTGTCACTCTTCCTCTAATTGGGGACCAGGACAAAGCCCTCTGCCTATGAATGCGCCTGAGGGCAGCAACAGGAGAGGACGAAGGTAATTCTTTGCCTATGTTTGCTAAACAGAAGACACCCTTACCAGGCATCTTTTTCATATTTAAGTATTTACACACAGTGACTGCCTCTCAGTCTTTTCTTTGGTAAGCTAACTAGACTCAGCTCCTTAAGTTTTATGTCATAAGTCTTGTTTTCAGTCCATGTGTAGATTTTTTGACCTAATTCCAGTATTCCTTGTCCTTGTTGAAGTGTGGCCAGCAGAACTTGATACATTTTATCTCTTGTGCTTGGAACTGAGCAGCCCTTATAAAAATATGAGGGACTAGAATATTTTGTTCATTTAAGCACTCTGTGTTTGATATTTTGAAGTAACATTTGTAATTAGATTTGCATTGGAAATTTTCTTTCTAAATGCTCACAAACTCACCTTTCCTCAGAAGCTATCCAAATCGCCTCAAATTTCCACTTGTGTCATGATGTGTCATAATGTATTTTAATATGCTTGCAGTGAGTCACACAAGGAATTTTAGAGATACATATGTTAAAAAAGATCCCCCTCCCCCCATTTTTTAAAAGACATCTAATCCATTTTTGGAATGTCGTATCTCAAACAGCTTGATTTATTCATCTGTTGTAAATGAGGACTTTAAATATTATTGGAAAGGTTTGATGTTTGGATCTTGGAGTTCCTGCTGCAGACTTTAGAATGTAAGCTTTTCAGTATCTCATTGGACTTCTTTATTGCCCTTTATTTAGGAACTACTGACAGCTGTCTTGCTTTTAAAAAGCAGTATGCTTTAAAGAATTTCTTTAATAGTTAAATAGATTCTGAATTTATGTAAATAGATTTGGAAAAATTGTAAACCCCACTGGAAGCTTCTGTTATTGTAAACCTCAAAATGGAAATTGTGTGGATATTTTAAACCCTAGGGTAGAAAACTGAACTCCAGATGATTTAATAAAACAATGATGGACTTCTGCACACTTTATAAACTTCACAAGTTCTCCTGCAAAATTTATAAAAACTGCAGTATTCCCAATGGAGAATATGACATCCATTGGAAGTCTGAGGGTTTTGTCGAATCCACATGAGCTCTGGTGGAGCTTATAAACTTGGAATGAACTCCTGCAGAGTTTATAAACTCTGATGGACTCATGAGGACCTTATAAATGCTAGGACTCCTGCAGAGATTATAATAAAACCGCAAAGGACTCCTACAATGGTTTACATCATATTATTACTAAACAGAGGAACAAATACATATCTCTCCAAACCAATAGTGTATACCCAAGTATCACGCTGAAATTATTCACAAGTAACTTGTTGAGAAAAACCTAAGTGATCTTCTGAACTTTAACACTTTGACAGACAACTCCTTCGCAGGGGGCCAGAGTTACCTCTTTTGTTGTTCAGGTGCTTTTTAAAAAAACCTTTCCAGCACAGTTGGATCTTCTGGCTGTCTGTGTAGTAGCTTTGCCTGATATGCCTCCATATTTTCCTTATTAGGAAAGTTACGATCATTCAAATATAGACCATGGCAATTTTTTTCCATGTTATGTCACCTGCACATTAAATTTTGACAATCTGTTTTCTGTGAATATGTGACAAAATCACAGGGGAAAAACTGGACTTAGGCCGTTTTCAGACGAGCGCGGCGGCGCCCGCGCTTGTTTCTTAAAAAATCCGGCAGCCCGTTCTACACGAGACGCTGCCGCCGAATACGCGCATGCGCGGCCGACGCGCATCCATTTCCGGCCGCGAACTGACCGGGTCGGCGATCGAGGCTGGTCATACGCGGCCGGAAATGGATGCGCGTCGGCCGCGCATGCGCGTATTCGGCGGCAGCGTCTCGTGTAGAACGGGCTGCCGGCTTTTTCGAAAACAAGCGCGGGCGCCGCCGCGCTCGTCTGAAAACGGCCTTAGGCTCTGTGACTGAGAACTGGATCACTGTTCCTTTAAGGCCTAAGATTGCAAGAGGCAATTTAATTTAAACTTCAACTTGAACTTAACAGAGAAGACTCCAGACTGAGAAAGGTCACTAAGGAGACCAGATGAGAGCTAACCACTATCAAGACACCTGGAAAAGACCTGTAAAATGGCTTGGACTTTGGGGGACCTGACTTTCAATAGGAGAAGCCCCTTTGAAGGCTTTGGAGGTGGGCTGTGAGAGGGTTGGACGAGGCCTGATTACTAAATTACACATTAGTGTTCTGTGGGGTCAGAGTTACCCTGAAACTGAAGAGGTTAAGTGGAGAGCTGGGTAGGGTTGCCACCTGTGGTGGGTTTTGTTTACCTGACACTCCTATAGGCCAAAATGGAAGTGTCAGGTAAAAAATGACTGAAGGTGGCAACCCTAAAGCTGCTTATGTGAAAAGGAAAAAGTTGATTCCCCATAGAACTGTATAAGGACTACTCCTAGGAAGGCGAGCCAGCTCTGACACAGAATTCAAGTTAAGTTTTCTGTTTTTGTTTATTTTCAGTTCTGGTTTCCAGTGGCAGCTGGTGGACATTGTGGGTGGTGGGGCGGGTGGCAGGGCCACTGCAGGTCAGCAGCACCACTTCCACTCTCATGTACCCCCCCCCCACCACATAGGCACATGCTCTCTCAGAATGATGCATGCCCCCCCACAAGTACCCCCTCTCTCACAAGCACCCCCTCTCTCTCACATGCACCTCCCCCCCACTCTTTTCTCTCCCTCAAACACACTCCCTCTTTGGGTGTTTTTCAATGAGCATGGCAATGCGGAGGAGGTCCATGGCTGCTGAGTGGCACTGCTGCAGAGCAACCACCCAGGTGGAGTTAGTGGGGAGAACTTCAAATGGGTACCTCCCAGTGTGGCTACCCTGGCCACAAACAGAATCCGCCACCGTACATTGGTGGGCCCGCATGGAGCACTCTAGATTTCACAGCATGGCTCCATGCATGGCCATGAGTGGGTGCTCAATGACTCATGTTTGCTTGCATTTGGTTGCTCCACCTTCAGATAGACGATCAGCTCTGTGGCTTCCGGGTGGCAATGGGGTGGGTGTGGGTGGGGGTAGCATTTCTTTTGAAAACACCCTCTCTCTCACCTACAACCACACATGCTTGCTCTCCCTCACATTCACTCCTTTCTCTCTCTGTCATGTGCATGCACCCCACCGCCACCCACACACTTCACTCTCTCGCTCTCTCACACACATCCCACACCTACTCACTCAGACCCCAAGGGGATTCGGCTGTCCTGGGACGGGATGGGGGATGAAACCGAGACAGATACCACCTTACTCTCACATGAGTATGAGTAATGAGACTGGTCCTGAAGGGAGAAATCAAGTAGGGTAGAAGGAAACTGGCTCATCCCCTCCCCATTCTGGCATGTGCAGAATTCAGGAACCCAGCTTGCTGGCTCCTTCCTTTTCTCCATGTGCATGGGGGGAGGAGGAGGGGAGTCCGTTTCCACGAGTACCAAGAGAACAGTCAGGTTCTTTAACCCTGTGCATGCCAAAGTGAGGAGGAAGGAGTCCAGCTCGTTTGCTGGTGGAGGGTTAAGGAACCTGGCTAATTGGTTAACTGGCCAGCTGGCAGCTGGCAGGCCCACTCATTTGCTCCGTTTCTGGTCTCTTGTCTCCTCCAGCAGACCCACACTCCTTCACACACCCTTCTCAGTCAGCCCCATGGAGTTCCCCACTCACTCACCTGTGGGTTTAGGCTGGGCTCTACAGCAGCAGCCTTCTCCATCCTGCTCTGGAAGTTGAAGAGCAGGGACAGGGACAGCACTAGGTTGTCTCTGCTCCTCCTCCCTCCTCCTCTTCTCTCAGATTGGCCTCAGGGTGGGAAGAGGCACTGTCCAGAGGCTAATTTCAGTGGCTGGGATCCTCCATAGAAGCCCAGCCAGTGGCTTTTTAGCCCCTCCTCTCACTCCTCTCCTCTACTGCACCAATGTGCTGAGGTGGAAGAGGCTCCCGCCTGAGCACAGATGCAGTCAGGGCTCTAACCTTCTCCCCACCCACACTCAGCTGCAGAGAGACAGCAGTGCTGCTGTTCAGTGCTGTTGCCTCCACTAAGGCTCAGGGAGATTGACACCCTCCCTCCCACCCTTAAAGAGAAACCACCCCTTCTGGGTCATGAGACACCCCCACCCTTAAAAAGAAACCACCCCTTCTGGGTCATGAGACACCATCCATCTCCTGGCAATGACATTGTGACAAGTAAGGGCTCCTGTGGGGGTATTTAGTCCCTGAATCTTGGCCCCTGGAACTCCCGGAGTTCAGTATGCTGGATTCAGTAGTTGAGGCAGTACTTGACTGATGTTTGTCCTGTTATGTAGATGGCAATATAGGATTCCCTGTCTTAGTCTATCTCAGTCTCTTGGGGGGTGAGTGGGTTTTGTCCTGGACCCAAACACAGTCCCCCCTCTCATATAGTCCTTGCCAGCTGCTCCCAGCCCAAGGCTCACCTGCTGGCCTCCTTCACCCAGACCACCCCTTCACTCTGGCTCACTGACTGCTCTGCTCTAGGCCTCTGTCTCTGCCTCACTGGCCAAATGGCTCCACTGTCCCAGCTGGATGGATCTTAATCATGGGCTTCTCCTGGGTTCCCATGTATAGCTGTCTTGCAGGAATAAGTCCCCCAGGCTTTGGAACTCTCAGCCACCCAAATGCAGGTCTTCAGCACCAGGGTCAGCATACCGGGAAGGAAGTTATCCTGGGTCGAATTTTCCCCATGGTTTCAGTACCTTGGCCAGTGTATAGTGGAGAGTTGCCTAAGTCTAGGTCTTTTTAGCTTGACTCCCAGACCCAGACTGTCTGATCCCTGTATTGTTCTGCTCTCTGGCTCTTATACCTCCAGGGGCATGGTTTAAGTGGTGGAGCATGCTTCCTTAAAGGGCCAGGAGCCCTACTTCACCATAGATTTCATGGCAAATTATTTACTGTTTCGGTTCTCTTGGACTGGACCTCTTAGATGCTTTCATCTAAGTTTAGAAGCTCACAGCAAGACTCACCTTAAATCAGATTTAGGTTTAAAATATTAAAAGGAGGCAGAGCTTCACATGGCTCTTCACTCAAAACCATAAAACCATTAAATTCATCCAAAGCAACAGAGAATGCCCCCTTCGAGCCCTTGTCATATGAACAAGGCAAACAAATGATACCCACAGGAAGGCACATCTGGCTGATCGCAGGGGCTGTGATGGGACATGGAAGGACAGGCGATCTTTCAGGTATGTGGGGCCCAGACAGTTTAGGGCTTTAAAGGTCAAAACCAGTACCTTGAATTGTGCCCAGAAAGCTATAGACAGCCAGTGCAGACTTGGGAGCATTGGTGTAATGTGCTCCCAGAAACACATGTCTGAAAGGAGGCGCGCTGCTGCATTCTGCACCAGCTGCAACTTCCAAATAGTCATCAAGGGCAGCCTCACCTAGAGTGCATTACTGTAATCTAGCCTCGAGGTGATGCAAGCATGGATGACAGTGGCCAGATCCGAATCAGAAAGAAAAGTTCACAACCTCCTCACCAGATGGGACATGGTCAAGATGTCATTCCACAAGGTGACCAGGTCATCAACAGAGTAGCCGCTAATGCCAGTAGGTAGATAAATCCCCCAGAGAATTCTGGAAACCAATCGGATTCATTAGGCTCTGGGGGTGGACCAACCTAACTGGTCCATGCCCCTGACAAGGGCTAGGAGGGTCGGGATAATATTCATCCATCTCCAAACTCCAGAACCTGTTTCTACCACAAATATTTTCTAATAATGCTTTCCCCTTCTATAGAAACTCCTATCAAAATTATTTACAAATTGAGACTCGTAATATCTCTGTCAGTTAGACAATGAGCCCATTCAAGGTATTGGGAAACAAACACAAAAGGTCTGGCCAAAATCATGTGGCAAATATGAGGCGCTGATACTCTGGCTTCCTATCCTGAGCTTTAAACACTAGGTTATGTTTAATATTGTATGGATACATTCCCATCTTGGTTCTCTCAGTTCGTCAGCTGCACTGCCTTACACCATTGGTTTCTCAACTGAAAAAGCTCAGTACATTCAGAATATTATAAGTATGTAAAAGAAAAGTCCCTTGCAAACATCATGATTTGGGGAATCTGCCATTTCTTCTTATATAGTTGAATGCATACTGTTTCCAAGTACACAGATCACATTTTAGATTTAGATCTCATTTACATCATACATAAGAATGCAGAAAATGTCCCAGAGGGCAAATAAACACTTTGAGCATAAAATGGAAAGGAATCATTAAAACCATTTCTTTTTTGGTTTCCTTAACATTCTTTTTAAAAAAACAAAACATAAAAACAACAAAAAATCAAATCAAACCAAACCAGGATCTTACAACAATATTACTTTCTCTAGTAAAATCTAAGAAGTCCCCTTTGCCGCAGAATAGCGGCGACGGGGCGTTTGTCTAGCCCCCCCCCTCCTTGGGGAATGAGGCATGGAGTTTGGGAGCGGCTGCAACTGAGGGGCCCGCTAGAGGGCTCAGGAGGTACTGTCCTGTTGCTGGGCAGAGTTGAAAAGAGCGTGCAAGAAGCATGCAATGATATGTGAACCTGCCCCTTCTAGGCGAGGTGGGTTCATGTGGCTTTGGAGCAAGACGTTCGGCGGCAGATGGCAGAGAAGTCAGCAGCAAGAATGCTTGCTGCTGACTGCGCGAAAGAGCCGCTGGCAGGGAGTGCAACGAGATGGGTCACACAAAGAAGAGGACGATGAAGAGCAAGAAAGGAAAGGGATGGGCAGCGGGGCAGCCATACCACGCAGAGTTGACCGAGAGACTTGAGGCCTGCGAAACCCTCCTGAGGGCACAGGGATTACCCGTTCTGGGTGAGGCCATGGCTGATCACTACAAGGCTGGGACCCGGTGGGAAGAGGAAAGGAGGGGCTCTGGGAGCAGTGAAAGGGGGCAGGAGAGGGGCTTTCACTCCTCCACAGGGACCCCCCCACCGAACAAGTGGTTAGGCATGGGGGCAGGGCAATTAATGTCCCAGGGTAATTAATCACTACAGGGAGGGGGGAGGCAGCAGCCCCATGCCAACTGGTAGGGAAAGGGGCCCAATACAGGAGGCAATAGAGGAGATCTTTCCCCATGGGGAAGGGGTAGGGGCCTCCCAGAGGGCAGTGAGCCATGGGGGTGAGGCCATAGACCCCCACACCCTGGAGATGGCAACCAGCGGAGGGAAGGTGGAGATCCCACACAGCACAGGGGAGCTCGAGGGGGTGTAATGAACAGAACTGAGCTCCCAGGAGGGGGCATAGCAGACAACCCCGCAGTTGGGGTGGGCACAGGAATGATCCCTCAAGAGATAGGGGTGTAAGACCCTTGATGGGGACATTACCAGAGGCAGAGGGAGCAGGAGGTTGGGATCATGAGTGAGCACCCTGCCTTTGGGCCAGGTGCATTACCCCAAGGTTGGGCAACCACCTCTGGAGCGTTTCTCCCAACAGGAGATGGGGAGCCACCAGTGGCAAGGTGAAGGTGTGAGGGGACAGCCCGAAGGGAGCAGCTGGGGTATTGTGAGCTGCTAAGGCGGATTGAGGCCCTGGAGCAGGAGGCACAATGACAGCGCAGACGCCCGCAACAAGGGATTGCGGCAGCAACCCTGGGAAGTGCAGCAATGGCAGGTACAGGACAGGGTGAGGTCAGTCGGGTGACGGGTCCTGGTGGGGATGCAGGTGACGAGAGTGTCCCGAGGGAAGAGAATGCAGTTCCCCCCCCAGAGGAGCCAGCACTAGACTGAATGTGGTGTTACCCCTCTTGGTGCCAGGGAGCTACGATGGGGAAGCCCCAAGTACGGGGGTGGCACTCCACCCAGAAAAAACAAACCCACAATTGTGGATGGTGGTGGTGGGGAATGAATGTGGGTGTTGCTGGTGGTGCCCCCAGATATGGGGCAAGGGAGTATGCCTAACCAGGGCGAGCAGATAGCAAGTAGGGATCCAGGGCTCCCACTTTCCTTGCCTGGGACATCTGCCGCTATAACGCCGACTCAACCGGCTGTTCCCACACCATCTGAAGGACAGGCCCGCCCGCCTGGGGGACCAATACCAGATTTTACAGCCCCGTTTGGCTCCCATTTGACCCAAGCCACGAAAGAAAAAATATGGCGGGGAGAATATGTGGACCTATTTGCTCTGCTGTTCATGATCCAATAGTAGATCACTCAGAACAGTCAGAGGACAAGGACAAAGAAAAATTCCGGTGGCCCAAAGTCGATAGGAATTGGGAAAATTGGACATCAGCATATGAGGTATATATGGGGGTGATAATGCAAAGAGACCCCGGCTGTGGTTTAGAGCTGCATAAGTATGCAGACATCGTATGGAGAGCACATGGGACGGGCCCCCCAGGTGCATGGCTTCTATATGATGAAGCTTTTCACCATAGAGTGGCAAATGTACCTGGGATTCAGTGGGATAAGCATGCTGCAGATTTGTGGCTCAAGAGCATGATAGATGCTACATGTGCACCACGGGCTGACAGCAGACACCCACTAGTATGGGGGGGGTCACCCCATGAACGAGCCATTTTGCAGTGATGCCCGGAGATGGCGGCAGGTTACCCCCGGGCCTTGCTGGGAATACAACAAAAAGGGCTGCTGTACGCGAGCCGCTTGTAGATTTTGACACACATGCTCCAATTTCCAGGGGAACCATGCGACAACCGCATGTCCATGACACCGACAAAGGAGGGGAAGGGGTACATACGGCCCGGGTGGGGGAAATCAGAAACCGGGCCAGAACACCCCAAGTGGATCTCGTCCTCAAAAAGAGACTGACACCAATTAGAATTGAGGCCCTCGAAGAGGCACGGGTGGGGCACCCAGAGAGGACTGAAGTTGATTATGTGGTACAGGGTTTCAAAAATGGTTTCATTATTCCCGCAGGCCCAGTACATCAACATAAAGTAGCGCATAATTTAAAATCTGTTCAAGGACGTGAAGCGCTAGTACAAACAAAAATTGATAAGGAGGTAGAAGAAGGCAGGGTGGCAGGCCCATTTAGCACACACACACACCCTTTGTCCAACTTAGTGGTTTCCGCACTTGGCATAGTCCCAAAGAAAACACCAGGGGAATTCTGCATGATCCACCATTTGTTGCATCCACAGGGAGGATCAGTGAATGATGCGACTCCAAAAGAGTTAACCACCATTAAATATGCATTGTTTGATGAGGCAGTGGACAAGGCAAAGGCCATGGGGGAAGGTGCAATCCTAGCGAAGTGCGACATCAAGTCAGCATTTCACCTACTGCCAGTGCATCCCAGTAGTTTTCACCTCTTGGGATTCTGTTTTGAAGGAGCATATTATTATGATAGGGCCATGCCCATGGGGTGCTCCATTTCCTGTTCTGCTTTTGAGTGATTTAGCTCACTGGTAGAATGGATCTTCCGGCAACGAGTTCAAACAGTAGAGATAACAAAATATTTGGATGATTTCTTGTTAATTGGCCCACCAGAAGGATGGGAGTGTGCCCGCACACTCCAGGTATTCCAAGATATGGCAAGAGAAATTGGTATCCCGTTAGCCCCAGAAAAAACTGAGGGACCAAGCACAAGGATTACTTATTTAGGGATTGAAATGGACACAGAGTTAAAGCTGTCTAGACTACCAGTAGAGAAATTGGTGGGCATAAGAAGTAAGATAGAAGAGTGTATAGCAATGAAAAAAATAATGGTAAAGGCCCTGCAATCCTTGATAGGCAGCCTTAACCTTGCTTGCCAGGTGATTGCCCCTGGGAGAGCTTTTCTCTCCAGATTTTATGGTAAAATAAAAGGTGAACTACAACCCCATTACAGGGTAAGGGTAACCAAGGAAATGAGAGAGAATTTAGGAACTTGGCTCCAATTTCTCCAGGAATACAGTGGGATCAGTTTTTGGAGGGAGCAGTTGCTCTTCAGGGCCGACCTGCAGGTTCATTCTGACTCGGCAGGTGGGGCTGGATTTGCGGTCTATTGCCAAACACGTTGGTGTGTAGCCCCATGGCCAAGTGAATGGCACGAGTTGGGGGTTACCAGAGACTTGACCTTCTTGGAACTTTTTCCAATAGTGGTGGCAGTTCTACTGTGGATGCAGCACTTTACCAATTGAACGGTTTTGTTCTAGTGCGACAACATGGCAATCGTACATGTGATCAACACCCTTGTTTCCTGTTCACCCAGGATCATGTGGCTGGTACGGGCATTTGTGGGGTTGTGTTTGAAGAACAACATATTGTTCTCAGCATGCCACGTACCCGGAATTAATAATGGCATAGCTGATGCCCTTTCTCGGTTTCAGATGAAATGATTCCGGGAATTGGCGCCGGACGCCAGGGAGCTGGCAGATCCTCTTCCACCGTGTGTATGGTAGCTTGGGAAATAAAGATGCAGAACATCATACAGGGATCACTGGTCCCCAGAACTCAGGTCGCCTACAGCAGGGCCTACAGGGAGTTCCAGCAGTTTAGAATTTGCCAGGGAATGGGGAGCGATCTCCCTATAAAAGAACAGGAGGTAATACAGTTTGTGATTGAACTTCATGATAAAGGCCTAGTGGTGGGGACCATTAAAGGTAAGGTGGATGCCTTGGTTTTTATCAATAGGCTGAATGGATTCCCTTCCCCAGATAAGGGGTTCTTCCTCAAACATATATTTGAGAGTTGGACCAGGTCATCCGTGGTGGCAACAGTTACCAGGTCCCCCATAACAACACCAGTATTGGTGCAGATTATAGGTCTCCTCCCTGCTGTTTGTCGGGATAAATTCAAATCACAGCTGTTCACAACGGTATATGCAGTGACATATTTTGGTTTTTTTTGCATTAGCGAAGTGGTCCCCGCATCCTGGAAGGACACCTCTGGTCGTGCTTTGGGGATGCGGGATGTAAGATGGACTGAGCATGGCATTGAGTTGCACCTGCGAATCTCAAAAACTGATCAGCAAAAGAAAGGGCAATGGGTGCAATTGTACCAATGTGCTAACAAAGACATATGTCCGGTAGAACAGATGCGGAGGTATTGTGGTATCTGCCCGCCAGTGCCCATGGAGTTATTTGTACATCTGGATGGTAGGGCACTTACGTGTTTTCAATTTACAGTGGCCATGAAAGTAGTCTTGAGCAGAGCAAGTTTTGACCCCAGGGACTTTGGGTCCCATTAATTCAGAATAGGGGCAGAAACTACCGCAGCCGCCGCGGGATTGCCAGTGGAATCAATCAAGGCCGTGGGTAAATGGAGATCTAAAGCATATAAAAAATATATACGATCATAGCAGAGCCAGTAATTCCTTCTTTCTTTTCCTTAGGACCCTTATGTAGCAGACCAGCAAGAAGGGTGGTGTGGACCATGGGGCACAGTGTGGTGCGCTGGACAGATAAAGAGGCTTGCACAAGCCACTGGGGGTCTCAAATGGGGATGCAAAATAGATATGATATAAGGTGGCTAGGAAAAAGTGGGATGAGGTGGAATCAGTTACTGCCAACCCTGGGGTCCATGAGGGGTGCCCTCTCGCCACAGGTAATTATAGTCCATTTGGGAGGAAATGACCTCCCTACTCGTAAAGAAACAAATTTAGTCATACAAGTTAAGGAAGATTTATTAGTAGTTCGACATTGGTTTAATAGGGTCCACATTAAACCATTAAACCAACGTCTTCTAGGTAGGAACAATTTCCTACCTAGGATTCATTGGGATAAGGCGGTTAACCCTGGCAAGGTGGATAGAGCTAGGCGTAATGTAAGTAGAGAGATAAGTAAGTGAGTTATTGGCATGGGTGGGTCAGTGATCAGACACCCGGGGTTAGTACGGGGAAGGACCGAATTGTTTAGAGAGGATGGTGTCCATCTATTGGAGGCAGGCAATGAGATTTATATCCAAGCATTGGCCCAACATCTGGAATCGTTGGTTTGAGAGGCAGTGGGAGTCGGGGAATGACAGGGAGTGTCTTCCCCTTAGTGGCAGGGGTACAGTATGCGATAGTAGGTTAAATAGGAATTAAGTAGGATAGGATGAGACATCTCCTTAAGAGAATGCGGCCAGCATTTAAACCAATACAGGTCTCCGTGTCTCATTGGGGTGGGCCGACAAGTCCCCTTCACCGCAGAATAGTGGAAATGGGGCTTTTGTCTAACCACCCCCCTCCTTGGGGAATGAGGTGTGTAGTTTGGGAGCGGCCACAAATGAGGGGTCCGCTAGAGGACTCAGGAGGTACTGCCCTGTTGCTGGGCAGAGTTGAAAAGAGCGTGCGAGAAGCACGCAATGATACGTGAACCCGCCCCTTCTAGGCGAGGTGGGTTCACGTGGCGTTAGAGCAAGGCATTCGGTGGCAGATGGTGGAGAAGTCAGCCCCACCCACCTCACCTCTAGCACTGTGGTTTAAGGACCGGTCGCCGGTAGAAGGGCCAAGGAGGAATTTTGGCGATTAGCCTTTTTTCAAGGATCGCGTGTTTTGCCTCCTGAGCAGTGTGGAGTAGGCATAAATAGGTGTTGATTGGGTATTAATTTGGCCACCGATCTATCAATTTGAATATTAATCAATAATAAATCAGTTATGGTAAGGAATCAGTTGTTGAATTGCAGGATTTGTTCAGATAAAGAGAAATAAAAATCATCGCATTCTGCAGTTGTCCAGTATGCGATAGTAGGTTAAATAGGAATTAAGTAGGATAGGATGAGACATCTCCTTAAGAGATGAGGAAGTGATACCCAGCGTGAAGACGCGCTGGGGTCATGACCCTGGGAGGGGTGGTTTTGATGACCGGAAAGGACATGCGCTGTCCGCTGTCCGGAAACCACTTACCTCCTGGCTCGTGCCCTGAGTTGGGCATGTTCCCCCATTTCGGCCAGAGCCTCGGTGTTGTTGAAGGGGAAAGATATGTAGAGCGGCACTGATGCTGGAGGGCACATCCACGTCAGTGACCAAGTTAATAAGTTTATGGTTATTAGCTAGCATACTGGACCCAGAATTGCCGGGCAATTTTTCCCACCAGCCTCTCAAGTTTGATTGATAATAATAAAGATTGCGGCCAGCATTTAAACCAATACAGGTCTTCGTGTCTCATTGGGGTGCGCCAACATATGGCTTGACGAGCTTTCCTAAAAGTTGCAACAGAGCTGCTGGTTTCATTGTTACCAATCTTCCCACAGAAAAACCCTCAGACAGGTGAATTTCAAGAACGTAGCCTTTGATGACTTGAGTGCCCTTTGGCAATCCACAGAAAGGTAAGTGTGTGCTCTAGGAGGGTCTATATCCAATGCCATAAGGAAAAATTAGTTGTTGTGGCCTTTACATACTCTTGTTAATAAACAGGAATTAAATTTCTCTTGCCAAGTTAGTCATACTATTTAAATTCTTGAAGAATGTTAATTTTGCATGAAAGAGATTTGATGAGCCCTTGTCTACTCTGTAGTAGTATTCTTTTGTTGTACCAATTTAAATAAAATTTCCTACACTCAAGGAAACAACACAGCTGTCCAGCAGTTGCATGAACTTCACTGTCTTGAATGATGGAAACACAGAAGAAAGAACACTTTAAAATTAAATCCTCAAGCAAGTATTATTTATTTATTTATTTATTTATAAAGTTATATGCTGCCCCCTCCTTCTTACAAGCATCTCGGGGTGGCTAACAACATTCTAAAAACATATAATAAAAACCATTATAGTAGTGACAAACGCCTTGTCCTTGAAGCTTATATAAATAACTTTCCTGTGTTTTTTTAACCTGTTTCCCCCTCTCCCCAACCACCCCAGCAGTGAGGCATGTCACTCCGTTGGTTCACATCCATCTCCTTTTATTGATGTCCACTTTGGTATCTGTACAGGTCATCAATTTTGCTGGCTCCTTGACAGCCATTGGGAATGTATGAGCAAAGTTACTGGACTTTGTGAGCTAGGGGGGAGGGAGTGTCAGCTTTCTCTAGGACTAACAGTTCCAATCAGATGTTGGCACTAGGTCTCATAAATCTTGTGGGTGACCCAGGTGAACTCTAAAGCTCAGAGCTCACTGAAAACTGAGCAGGCCTCTGCTTAGTTTAACAGGCCCTTTCCAGTGACAAGTGAAGGGTTCGGCAAATGCACAAAACAGATATATATTAGTTGAAAAACTAATGGCTTTTAAAAGAATGTTTGACAATTGTTTAAGGCTGTCTGTAGATCCATTATACTGATAAACGACCAACTTGGTGTATGCCAAAGTGGAGCTGGTCAGCAGGAAAGCAACATGTTGGATTTTGTTGTGCTTGTTGTTGCATCTGGTTGTTGGTTGCTTCATGAGATCCACATGTTCTGGGGTGGCCAGGAAAATTTAAAGAAATCAGGATAGGGTACCTGTATAGCAAAGATTTAACCTTGCAATCAAATTGAAATTAAAATGACTGCAACTGCCCTCCGTGACCTGCTATTGACCGTTTGAACTTCTAAGTTAGGGTCAGTTGGGGCCCAGAATAGGAGGTCAAAAGCTGGTCAGTGCTCTTCAGACCCAGCATGTTGAATAGGAAGACTTTATTGCTGTGATTTATGCAATTTTCTCAGACAGGTTAAGGAGATCTTAAAACATGTCACAGTGCTCACTGGGTACACCATCCGCTTGGAAAATAAATTCTGATTGTCCAGTTGAAATCTCTTGTGGCTATGCCTTGAAGTATTTTACCCTCTGTGCTCCAAAGATTCATTCCCACACTCAACCCCTAAACGTGACAAGGTTAGTGTTTCCAGATTTATTCAAACAATACAAATGCACCAAATGAAGCACTTTACAAAGCTGATTAATTGCAAAGGCAGAATAACCACCAGTAATGAATTATTTTGGGGACAGCCAACTTGTACAAAAGTTAAGCTCTTAAATCACTCACTGCAGCTCTTTGAAAACAATAAACTCTCATATTTTTTAAACAAGTCACAAATATCAGAGTCTGGAATTTTCTTTTGCTTATCATATGCTCTTTTCTGTCCAAAATATGGTAGTTTATGGTAAATCTAAGATTAAACTAAGAAGATATAAATTTATGAGATTCTCCTCCCCTGCCCCTTTTGTGATTGAAACTGAAGAAAAATGCATTCTTTCCAAACAGAAACACAGGTCTATGCAAGCTTCCCTACACAATGCACTTTTAAAATCTCTCTATAACATCACCTGCTATTCTAGTCTTACGCCTCTCCTGACTAGACACTGTCAACTCAACTGTGCTGCAGGACTTTAAGACTGAATCAACAATCTTGCTTTTACTTATGACCAAAGCAAGGCACTGAACCCAGTTAGTTAGAAGTGAAGCCATGTGTACCACTTCCTCTTCTATATCTAGTGCTTTATAGTGTGTCTGTGTGTATGTACTTGTTTAGCTTAAAATGCCTTTAATTTAATAAATATAATTTTGCAAGGTATTAGTCCAAAAAATCATCTAATTATATTTGATGAACATTAAAATGGTAAAGATACTTTCCTTGGTTCATGGAAATGAAAAGCATTTCTTTTTCCTAAAGAATTTTTAAGCACAATCTATGCCCTAAATTATATTAAAAGGAGATGCTAGAATGGCTGACTATGAACTGTTAACTAGTCTGTCAGGTAAATAAGGCACCATTAGCAAACATATTTATAAGTACCTATAAACCAGAACAGCCTTAATGGTTAAATTGTAATTTGTTTTAAAAAGGATTTATACATATTATTTAAATTGATAGACTGGCCTGTCATAGGCATAATGCATATTTTTAAAACTGCCAGCATGTTTAGTTATCTGAGGGGCTAGAGCAGCTCCAAAAGACACATCCTAAGCCAATAATATGCATGTACAGGCTCCTCTGATAGAACCTTTTATTCTCTTGTTATGAAATATCAGAACAAAAATCATCTCTCTTCTCTCCACATTTAAATAACATTATGAGGCTTATATTGCCTACCCTGATCCACATATAGATGTTTCAGTTACTAAAACAGATGACTGGCGGTATATAACCACAAGTAGCAGAACAAGACATCTACAGTTTCAACTGACACTCCCTCTTTGGCGCAGTCTGGCATGTATAATTTTTGCAGAAATTAAAAGTTGACAGGGAAGGTAATACCAAGGCTACCAAGGACACAAAAAGGTGCCATTATTCTTGTGCTGTCTTCTGTGAAGCCTGAACTAGCACAGTAGTTTGGCTGCAAAAGTAAAATTTGCTGTTCTGAAACTACCTATTAATCAGCTGGCATTTAAAAATCAGCACCATCAATTGGTGGGGTTGGCTTTTACTCTGCAGTGCTTACTAGCGACTGATCACTGGTGTATTTATTAAGTGTTATAAAACTACAAACAAGTAAATAATGAAGACTAGTTAAGAATGAATAAGATAATTAATCTCCCATAATTTTGACACTGTGGGTGATTTCAGGCTTGATGGGGCGGCTTTGGCCCTGTCACGGAATCACCCTTTTGATTCCCCGCCGGAATTGAACCATCATGGCCAGCAGACGTGCCAGCCGATCCTGGCGGGGAATCTGGGGGGACGGACGACACGAACGGGGCTGCGCAATGCAATGTGTGGCCACACAGCCCCACCCCCCACGTTCCTGAGGCCGCCCGCCCTCCGGGAGATGGGCAGGTGCATTGACCATGGGCCAGAATCAGCGGCAAGCATGGCCACCAATTCTGGGCTGTGGTCAGAGGCCAGACGAGACGTTACCACGCTCAACCACGGTGAATCCCGCCATGGTTGAGCATGGTAACGTCACGTCTGTTGGGGGCAAAAAGTGATTCCCGCCGGGTGTTCACCCCCGGCGGGAATACCTTTGACCATGCTTTCGGAGATGGTCCCCGGACTATCCTCGAAAGTGTGGTTATTTTGATTCCTGCCAGAGGTTCATTGTGGTGAACATCTGGCGGGCATCAAACAGATGTTACGGGACCATTCCCCACCACAGGGGATTGTCTGTGGTTGAACATGGTCTCGTAATGTCTGAAAATACCCTATAGTACCATGTAGTGGTTCTCACACATTTTCTGTGTGCAGACCTTGTTTGAGAGAGACAAATGATTCATCTGCACTCTCCGTTTTTCAGTTTCTCACCTATTTTGTGACAATCTATGGTTTTTGTTTTTCTTATGTCATGATTCTCATCCAGAGTCAGCATCACCGCTTTGCCTCAGATTTACTGCATGGTGACAATTTTTATGATGTCTGATGGAACTACCATATCTTTTCAGATGTCATGAAAAATGTAAACCAGGTGGAAAGTGATGGTGTTTCCACTATGGCCCATGGGTGATAATCATGGCATCTGAAAATATACTCTAAGGGTGTTATCACATGGGAAGGGAAGTGGATGAAAAATGTGGTGAATCCATGGGCAGGCCATGCCACGCTACTCCCACTCCCGTGGACAGAGGTTGGAGTAATTTAAATGGGTAGACCCATGATTGGGCCTGACAAATGGGGAGACCCCTGCTGCCACTGGCATTCTCCCACTTCAGTTCTGCCTCGGGAAATCCATCACATGGGCAGAACCCCAGGACTCCAGGCCTGTGGCAGCAGGGTCAGGCCCCTGGAGGAAACTGCCACCACCATCAGTCATCTGTTGAAGCAGAGGGGTGGAGGTTGGGGGGTGCATGCCCCAGGCTGCCTGCCCATCAGCTGTTGGAGGGGACCCCGGGAGGAGGAAGAGCAGCCACAGTATCCCCAGCTAGAGACAGAGAAGCAGCCCAAGTGTCCCCTAGCTGTATCACTGTGCTGGTCTATCTATGAATAGGGACTAGGTAGGTAATAGAGGTTCAGGGTGATTTCAGACGAGACGGGGTGGCATTCGCCCCATCCCGGAATCACCCAAATGATTCCCCGCCGGGATCACTCTGGCACGTCCAACAGATGTGCCGGTTGATCCTGGCGGGGAATCAGGGAGAGGGCGGGGCCACACAGCGCAATGTGTGGCTGCTCAGCCCCGCCCCCTCCACGCTCCCTCGCCGCCCGCCTTCTGGGGAGATGGACGGGCACCGTGGCCATTGCGGCTGCAGCGCTCACTCAAATTGACCACGGCCCGGACTCCTGCCGGGGATTCCAGGCCGTGGTTTCCATCCAGACAAGATGGGCCCCTTCATCGTGGCGGGGAATTGCATTCACCACGCGATCGGTACCGGTCCCGCCGGTTCTGCCAATTGCGTGGTGAATGTGATTCCACGCCGCGATTGACCATGGCAAACATCTGGGGGGGAACTTCCAGTTCCCCAACAGACGTTACGGGACCAGTCCCCACCACAGAGTATTGACTGTGGTTGAGCGTGATCTCATAACATCTGAAAATACCCATTGAGTCTCACCAGTAGAAACTCAGATGCAAAGAGCTGGATTGTGTCTACCCTAAAGATATTCTTAAGCAAAAGCACAGGATTCTCTTTGTGGAGTCAGCTGATGATCTCTCTGTGGGGTCATTTGAATGACTCCATTCAGGAGTCATTTGATATTGTGATTTCACATTCTACATGGTGCTCAGCACTTTGGGAAGTTGATGGTACACACTCAGTGACTTATGTGTTGGGCCTATGATGGGAAACAAATGTAGGGTATTTCCTCATCCTCCCTCTCATCTTCTAATTAATCAAACCAGCCTTTAAAAACAGTCCTACTTTCTTGTCCCTTATCAAAATTCTTAGGAATAGACTTATCAGTCTTCATTACCTCCCATAAACTGAAGAATATTCATTATACTTTGTTCTTTTGCATTAATAATACCTTTAATATTTAATTAGCACTCCAAGATATATAGTGTTACGTGGAGACTAATGAAGAACACAGAGCAATCTTAAAACTTGGGCAATGTGGAACATATACTTTAATAGCTTCTATAGAATGAGGCTTTAAATAATCAGATTTGTAGCCAAGCTTTGCATTTTAATGTGAAAGTGGGTTACTTCCTTGCTTTATCTTCTGGGAATATACGGTAAGAGGAGACAAAGCATTGCATTTTGACTGCACAGAGTGCAATCAATGGGGCCGATCCCATGCCCTGCGTATGGTACACACACACAGGGATCCTGTGTGTAAGTCACACATACCCCTGTTAAGAGGACAGTGTGCAGTCCACAACCCGTGCACAGAGGAGAGTTTGGGATTGTGGCCAATGTCTTCTCTGAGGCCTCAGCTGTTATTGTTTTAGCAGTTTGGCCACTGTCTAATTTAGTATGTATCATAAAGTCACTCAGAATAAAAAAATTGGCTTATTTTTAAAGCTATTGATAACTTATGTTCAGAAGAGATTTATTATCAGTTCATGTTAGAAACATAAATACTGACTATTCTTAAGTGGGGTAACCAACCTTCTAAGGTCAGAAATGAGGTCATAAACAGGACAATATGGGATTGATCCTGGAGACTAGAGCAGATGCTCTGCATTGTACCAGTTATTCAACCGGTGAACAGGTAGGAGGCTTTTCATTTTAGAAATGTGATGCCTTATACAAGACATTTCCCTCCTTCCATCCATAGCCAAAGTAGTTTGTGGGTATACTGGCAGATATTTTCCTTACCTTTATCTTATTTTAGAAAGGTGCAGGCATCATACACATTTCATACACTACAGGGAAGTGGTTTTATATTCACGTAGGCGGGGTATACACCAGTGGCTCCCAAATTTTTGTCTCTGTGATCCCATTTTGAGACTTAAATATTATCCCATCATCCCAGAGAGCAACTAAGATATGCAAAGTATATAAAATATCAGTCAGATTGTGACCCCCATCCTCAGATGTGGTCCCAGTCCACCTTTTGGGAGCTTGGCAAAATCATTTTCTTTTTTTTACTGCAAATCATTATTGGTGCTGTCACATGGTACCAAAGGGGATCGGGAACATATCATATTCTCACACTCTATAGAACTGGATAGTACCCCTTTGGAAGCAAATATGATTTTTGCAAGACACTAACTCAAGAGTTGATGAAAAGATTGGGAAAACCACACGTAGTTTCAGTCAAGAAGACATCAGGTTTGCTACAATGAATATCACACAGTCCTGGCAAAGACTCATGGAGTAGTGCACAGATTTAACCCATTAAACAGAACTATGAAAAAGATCTAATTCCATTATACAAAGTCTGCTGAGTGTATTTTACCTTAGGGAAATGTACTTCTACTCATTTCCAGTAATTCTATAGTCCATTTCAGCCTCTATGCTTGAAAATTAACAGCACGTTAACAGGACTATTGACTGTACTTGTAGCACTGTCTGTTTAGGATTAGGCCATTAAATATTGATGGAGATAATTGTTCCTGCACTTGAACAGCAGAAGTATAGAACTGAAAGTAGTTTAACTGGCATTTGCCTTTATGCTTGGTAAACAGAGGGCTGGATTTGAAAGCACTGAACATCTAAGATTACCATCTACACAGTTCACATTCAAAGCATCATTGATCAGAAAGTTCAGTTTGCTCAAATGCTGTAGCAAAGGTGACAGCAAATGATTCCGGTATTTCAGAGAAACAATATTTAATCCCAGCAAAGAAATGGATAAATGAAACTGGGCAATATGCAGAATGAAAATAATGCTTTTAATTGACCTTTTGTCAATCTGTATTTTAAAAAAAATATTTATTAACAAAGAATGCACTGAAAAAGCCTTTCCTGTGTTACTGATGACAAAGTGGGTGATTAAAACTAGAGTTAAGTTTAAAATCTCTTTTGATTTTTACCATTTCCCCTATAAGATAACCTTTCAAATTTCACAGAGCTCGAACAGCAAGATTTTCAAAGCAAAATGTATATGTGAGCAAAGTTTGGATTTTGATTTGCCTTGTTAGCTAAAAGAAATTTCTGCTGCTTTGTTTCTGGATCAGAAAATTGCTGAAGAACCATATTTGGAGTACAGAGCATTTAGAAGAAATACTTAGCTAACACTTTATGATTAGGACTTCCTTAAAGGATGGGAATAGATATATCTTGTTTCAATTGCGAATAATCCTAGTAATCTACAATGGAGTCTGCTTAAGTCCTATTTAGGCCCCTTTTACATGGACCTGCCCCCCCCTCCCGTGCGGGCAGTGGGTGTGTGTCTGTGAGAATCGCACAGCGACTGGGTGGGAGTCTGTTTGAACACCATGGCTGCTGGGTGAGGGTGCGTGTGCACTCCTGCACTCCACCCACCACCCACGCATGGAGCAACAGGTGTCAATGGACATTTTCATATGGTGCTGCTGGGTGGGGTGATGGGTGTGTGTCGGTGGTGGGTGGAGATGGGTATGCACCTGTTCCCACGGGTGCAAACCCATCTCCACCCATGGAGCCTCCTCTGTTCTGTTGGATGGCTCCATGGGTGGGTGATGAGTGGAGTTGTGTGTTTACCAGGAGCATGCATGCACCCCCACCCACTGCCCCTGGTGCTTCCACGGGCACACACCCATCCCCCCACCCACTGCCACAGCATGCACATGGACAGCCTCTCCCACAGCACACCCGCCTGCACACCCAGTGGGGGAGGGGACGTCCATGTGAAAAAGGCCAATGCCAGATGCTCCATTTGCAGAAATGGGTGGAGGCGGGTGGGTTTCCGTGGGAATGCACACCCATGCACTGCGCATTTGCCGCACTGCCCACCCATCCCCCCATGTACAGCGGCCCGTTTGAAAAGGTCCTTAGTGAAAATAGTTTAGTTTATCAGAACTTCACCTTAAGCAGACTTTAAAGGAATGGAATTGCCTTTGGCACTGCTTACTGTCCGATGTTAAAATAAGCAACCCTTTTTAAAAATGTTGCTAAGAATCTTTATTAAAGCTATGAACAACACTCAGACCAAATAAAAATGTGTGTGGTGATTTCAGTTCTTAGCATTCAATTACAAGAGAGTAAACTTAACACAGAGAGGTACGTTCTGTGTTCTTGGAAGGTTAGTAGGGGGAAATGTTCCCTGCTGATCTGCTGAAAAGCAGAATACTGAAAACAAAATTTCCATCTGCTCCTGTCCACTTTGCAAGCCCTGTTAAAGGGTCTTTTTATATGAGATGCTTCCCCGCATGGCCACCCAAGAGCCTCTCATCCCACCCCAGAACTGAAGGTGGTGCGGGGGAATGCGTGCTCCCATGAGCCATGCAGCACCCACTCACAGCACACTGCCAAGAAATCCAGATTGCGCCATGTGGGGCAAGCCAAAAAAAGTGCATGGCAATGGGTGCCCATGCATCCCCTGTTCGTATGAGAACTAGGGCAGCTACCCACGGCAGCAGACAGGTCGCTCGCTCATTGGTACTGTGGGAGGGGGACACGGCCTTTGCAAGTCACAGGAAGTGGCTGCTAGTGTTGGGGGCCCCGGGTTCCCCAGTGGTTTCAAAGGCCAGCCTGTCACACTTCCCCCCATTCCCCATGGTTAATGGCAGGGGGAGTGTGTGTCAGCTCCTTCTGTAGACACAAGATGAACTGATGGTTCTAAACACCTGGTGAACAGGTGGCTAGAATCACCGCTACGCACTCCACCTGAGTGGTTGCTCCACGCAGTGTCACTCAATGGCCACGCCCCCCTTAAGTCTTGCTCAATTAAAAACACCCAAAGTGGCAGTTAATATATTTGCCTTTCATCTTACCTATCACAGCTTAATGGTTCAAATCCAGCCTTCAGGCCTAAGTGAAAAGTGTACAAGTTCTGAGCTTAGCAGGATCTGCCCCCTCTTTCCTCCCTCCCACTTGTGCCGGTACTCTCTTTACTTAGGATTGAAGGCTGGATTTGAACCATTAAACTGTAGTATACAGGAGGAAAAATAAATGTGTTAGCTGCCACTAGACTCCTAACACTTACTAGGGCTTTCAGGACAGTACCATCATGATATCAGGAAATTACAGTAGAGAAGATCAAGTTATCCTTTGAAATATGTATTACATACTAATTGACTTAGGACAGGGAAAAAAGAGCAGTGCGACTTAAAAGAAAATTCTAATTAACCAAGTTAGACGTGAATTCCACTGTATACATATAATTGCTTGGCCCCCATAACCATAAGATCTGATCACTCAAGAGTGTGAATTGTCCCATCAGTGTACAATATTTGCACTCCTTGCTTGCAGTAGAGATAAGCCATGTATCAAGCTGGTTGTGTCTGGGAAAGGACTGTTCAGCAGGTTGTTGAGAGAAGGATGTTCTCATTAGGTGACAGTCAAGGTGCATTAAGGAAATGAAGAGACTGAATTTCTGTTTGCTGCAAACAAATGTATACTTGACATTCTGAGCAGTTTGTTCTTCCGTTCTGAAAAGCAATGCATAAAAAACCCCACTCCATTCATTAATCCAAATTACCCTTGGCTTGATAAATGGTTTCTAGTCATTATGTCTTTCTTTTTGGTTGGGTAATACTTACCTCGAGTGAACAAAGTTTCTGGAAATAATATTCAGTTTAAAAATGTGCTGAGGCAACCAATGTAAAATTTAAAGCATTGACGCTGAATATGATGTCCACATATCAAAGACCTCTGCAACTGTGTCTGCCACTTGATCTCTGGACACAGGAAATGCAGGAGTCCAGGCAGATGACAGCTGAAACTGAAACTCCAAAAACCTCACTTGTGCAACTGATTAGGGGCAGCTGTTTCGCTTCACATTTCGGAGCACTTGAACTCTGCAATCTGCTACATTTTACAGGACTCCTTGTACAGAGGAGAATAAAGGTAACGTGCCCTGGCTAGACAGCAGATGTAGAGGTTAAAAAAATTCTTCACTGAAATAGAAAAGAAATAGGAGGAGGCAGGGGAAGGCAGAGAAAACAAAGCGAAAGGCTATATAGGGAGACAAAATGGTGGAAGTGAAAAATCAGAATGAACTAGGGGGGGAAAATGACTAGTTAAGTTCTGATTAAATTGAACATAAGGTTTAAAGTTATCTATGTAATGTAATTACAGCAAAAGTATATTTATACTGAAAAATGTCTTCCCATTATTTGGACTTGTCTTCCATTTGAGAGTAAAGTTTTATCTACCTTCAGCACCAAGTCTATCAACTCAATAGTAATATGCATGTTGCTGCAGTTTGAAAAGTACAAACACAATACTACAGTATTCTTTCAGTGTGAAAACTGTGGAGTGATTGTAGAGGCTTTGGTTCTCTGTTTTTACTGGTGTGGACTACAATATGCCATATGGGCCATGTCTGGCCTGAAAACTTGCATACTGTCACAGAACTTGGTCCAATAAAAGATACTGTCTCCATCTCATGGGTACGAGGAGATCTTCATAAACAGGGAGTTTTTCTTTAAGACATGGCTCTGTCTTTTGCCCTCAAACTACAAAACCATTTTTCTTAATTCAGAACACTGCTTACTTTATATAAAAAACCAAATTGCCAGGGCCCAAGCTTGCCTCTGAAGCCACACCCACTGCTCCAGAGCTTGTCAGAATGAACCCTATTCTCCAGCTAGCAATTCAGCCTTTGGACAAACCTGCTTCTCTACAGCTGGATATATAAAAAAGAAGTTATTGTGATTTAATCTATGGGCATTTTTACACGTGATGGCTCAGTGAGCGTCCACGCTTAAACGCACCCCTGGGTGAGCCCTTCACCCCAGGCAGGGGTCTGCCCGGCCGCTGAACAAACATTCTGGTGGCCAGGGCTGGGGAGGGGTCAGGGAGAGGATGGGGGTCACATGGATGGGGGTCTGCACAGCCCTGCCCCCCGCGCTCCTCAGCATAACCCTGCCTTCTCCCTGATGGCTCCGTCAATGGGCCGCAGTTAGGTGGAGCAGGCCTTCAGATATGATGGTCTGCTCTACCATGAACCAGGGACGCCTACCCTGGATCATGGCAGGGTTTAACATGGGATGTGCGCTGGTTGGGAACACAGCGTACATCCCGTGTTAGCGCTGCCATGGTCCAGGGTTACTTCTTCTCCTGCCCGTGGTGAACATCTGGTGGGGTGGGAGCAGACGTGACACCATGTTGCGGTAAGCGTGGCCATGTGCCGAGGTGTCATGTCTGAAAATACCGTATGTGATAGCCAGCAGGGGATGGAGAAGAAAAGTCAAAGCCAAAAAAACCAATCAGATTTTTTTTCTGGCTTTTGTTTGTAACCCTGAAATAGCCAATATTACCCTTCTCCTGCTCTTTCACATTTCTGGATGCACATTCCTACTGGGAACATTTCCTGGGGCTCAGCTTTCCCTCCTCCTTGAATTTCATTGACAGTGCTCAGCAAGAAAAGGCTGTGACAAAATGCTACCCATGCTGTCTGCTAACCCACTCGGACCTGTAGTGGAGAGAATCCATCATACCCATCCACTCCAGAGACCCATGCCAGCATGTGACATAGGTATAGCAAGGATTTGGGGAGGAGAGGGGCTCACAGCTGCTCACACAGCCAGGAGAGGTATCCAGGAGCAGGGGTTACTGCCCTTTTTTTTAGGGTCTCTCTCTCACCAAACCCTCTGATTTGGTGAGGCATGCAGATGACATGTCCATTATCTCCAAGGACACTGGCATCCCCACCACCCATTGTATTCTCAGAAATCAGACCAGAAAAAGGTGCTGAAATTCAACTGAGCTTTGTGGCAGAATCCTGTTCCCTTTGGAAATGCCCTGTTTGTTTCAGCTCTCTACACAACTACAGAATCTCCCCTGGAAATTTACTTCCCAGACAATTAATGACAAGACTGATGCTCTAACAGAGACATTCTCTCGGTTGCAGTTCCTCAAGGCACTGAAATTCAACTACGCTGCACCATGGGATTGATGTAGTCCCCTTGTGACTCTTATACTGATATAAGCATCTACACTGCATCCCAACATAGTGCTTATCCCTAAAAATTAATGATCGTGCAGACAGTTATCCTGGGATGACAATTCCGGGATGTCTTCCCAGAATTACAGCTAATACCAGGATAATTGTGTTTGTTAGCCTCATAGTCAGGACATCACCTTGGAAGATTGTTTCATCTCAAACATTGTGGAGTGAGACCTGTGTTGTCTGTGCTGCCGAAATTGTGAACAGGGGGACTCTGTAATAGTCCTGTGGCTTTGGTGTAGTGTAGGGTGTAAGTTGGCCGGGTGAAAGGTTTTGTGGGAGGACTTTCAATGTGTCTTGGATTGTACTGTTGGTTGCCTTGCACTGAAGGGCAAACTTTTATTGGATGTGAGATGCTACTTGGAAGTAAAAAAAACTGTAGCTTTCCCACAGCCATGGTTGTGTTCTCCTTCTGTCATTGCCTCTGCAAATTCCAGAAGAGTATCCGTGTTAGCCTACAGTTCTAAAAACAGCAAAAAAGTGGCACCTTAAAGACTAACAAGAAAATGTCTTTATTTTGGCATGAGCTTTCATCAGCAAGAGCTGACGTCCTCAGATGCAACTCTTGCTGACAAAAGCTCATGCCAAAATAAAGACATTTTCTTGTTAGTCTTTAAGGTGCCATGAGAATCTTTTCTGCGATAATAGCGACAGATGGTGCAGCTGCACTGGGGCACCATGGGAGGCCCACATTCCCTGGTGCAGATGCACTCCCTGCTACTGGGAAGAGAAAGTGGAGTGTGACCCATTCCACCTTCTATACCAAGGCACATTGCAACCTTGCTATGCCCCTGTCTCTTCTTCTAGCCTAGGCACACACACCAGTATATGTCATGGTGACCAAATTGATGGGAATGCATTTCTAAAGGGGAAGAAAAGCACAAAGGGATGGGAATAAATCTCACATGTAGTCCTTTGTTGGCTGCACTATAGGAAGGGTCCGATAGCAGTAGTCAGTTTTAGGATTGAATTTTGTTTTCATAATAGGGTCTATAAGTCCCAGGAAATATCATTGTAATACTTCTGCTTCTTCTGTGTTTAATCAAATTTCACAAGGAAATATCATGAATAAATTTGAAATGGTTGTGGTGGAAGCCCGCTCTCATGTCATTCCATGCTATGCCCATGCATGGGTTCTAAGAGTCAGCCAGGTTGACTGGCTAACAACCTCTAGTGTTTGTTCAGGGTGGAGTTCCCCCTTGCCTCTTCATTGTGCAACAGAGCCTGAGCATCTTTAGAAGGCAATGTAAGTCCTATTTGTAATCCCAGGTTTAGAAGGCAATGTAAGTCCTATTTGTAATCCCAATGTGAGTCCCAGGTTTTTAGTGGGCGAGTATAGGGCTTGGAGGTGGGAGTGGTTTTAATTGGAATTGTATTTATTTATTTATTTTATTTATTTCATTACATTTGTTAGCTGCCCCCTCATGCCAATGACAACTCAGGGTGGCGTACAATAATAGAAAACCCAATAATAACACTAAAATCAACAACCAATAAATCAACCACCAACAGTTTAAAAACTTCACTAAAAGCCACCTCCCACCCCACCCTCACCTCCGAAGGCCTGGGTGAACAGCCAAGTCTTGCAAACATGTCAAAAGGCCAGCAGGCCCAGGGCCAGGCGAGCGTCCTCCAGGAGGGAGTTCCATAACCACGGCTCAGCCACTGAGAATGCCCTCTCCATTGTGCCCCCCGTCTTACATGGGGGACTTCCAGAAAGGCACCCCCCGTGGACCGCAGGGAGTGCTCTGAGGCACAGAGGGCGAGGCAGTCCCCGAGATATGAGGGGCCCAGACCGTACAGGGCTTTGTAAATCAATACTAACACCTTGAATCTGGCTCAGTACGCTATAGGCAGCCAGTGCAGAGCGCGGAGCACCGGTGTTATGTGCTCATGCCACCCTGTCCCCAGCAGGAGACGGGCCGCCGCATTCTGCACTAGCTGCAGCCTTCGAACAAGAAACAAGGGAAGCCCCATGTAGAGCACGTTGCAGTAGTCTAGCCTCGAGGTGATGAAGGCATGGATGAGAGTGGCCAGATCGGGCCCGGAGAGGTAAGGTCGAAGCCTCGGTACCAGATGCAGCTGGCAAAAGGCGGCTTTAGCCACCGCCTCCACCTGCCGATCCAGACGGAGGCCCGAATCCAAAACCACCCCCAGACTCTGAACCTGAAGAGCAACAGGCAGGGGAACCCCCCTCACCTATCAGGGGGGCTAGCACCTCCCCTGCCCTTCCCACCACCATCACTTCCATCTTATTGGGATTGAGCTTCAGTCTGCTCTGCCGCATCCAATCCCCCAAAGCCTCCAAACATTTGGAGAGTAATGAGACAGCAGGACCTGGGTCCATTGAAACAGAGAGGTACAGCTGAGTATCATCAGCATATTGATCGCACCCTGAACCCTCTCACGATTTCCCCCAGGAACTGCATATACACATTAAACAGTAGTGGAGACAGAATGGAACCATGCAGAATGCCGCAGGTCAAGGCCCGGGGGCTAGGTGTTTCAGCCCCCAGCACCACCCACTGGCTTCTACCCAAGAGGAATGAGTGGAACCATCCAAGGACAGTCCGTCCAGACTCCCCCAAGTCTTGCAGTTGTCTGAACAACAGCCCATGATCCATGATATCAAAAGCAGCTGAGAGATCTAGCAGGATAAAAAAAGTCGAACATCCTGTGTCCATCTCCTGGTGGAGATCATCCAGCAAGGTCACCAATGCTGTTGCAGTACCATAGCCGGGGCAGAACCCAGATTGAAAAGGATCAAGGAAACCGATGCTGTCCAAATGCGCCTGGAGCTGCAGTGCCACTGCCCATTCAATAACCTTCCCTAAAAAGGGAAGATTAGGGACGAGTCGGTAGCTGGCGAGTACGTCCACATCTAAAGATGGCTTCTTCAGCAGAGGGCGCACCACAGCCTCCTTGAGACTGGATGACAACCTCCCCTGCCGAAGGGACGCGTTCACTACCCTCGCCAACACCGACCCCAAGGTCTCCCTGGAGGCTTTCACCAACCAGGATGGGCATGGATCTAGTTCACAACTTGTGGCTCTAAGAGACCCCAGGAAATTCACCGCATTGTCCGGCGTCACTTCCTGAAACTCATCCCAGGAAGATCAACCATAACCTCGTGCCCCTCACTTACTGCTTCCAATCCAGTGTCAAAGTTACTCAGGATCTGAGCAATCTTGTCTGCAAAGTAGGTGACAAACTCCTCACAGTGAACCTGGGACAAGTCCCCGTCCAGGCAGAGGGAGGCCGGACTGACCAGCCCCAGCACCACCCGGAACAGCTCCCCTGGACGTGACTTTGCAGACGCTATGAGGGCAGCAAAGAACTCCTTCTTTGTTGTCCTCACAGCCTCAACATAGGATCGCAAGTGGGTCCTATGGAGAAGTCAATCAGATTCAGTGAGTCTGATGCCAGCATCAGTCTAGTCTCCTACCTGCCTGTTTCATACACTGCAGCCCCTCAGTAAACCAAGGGGTTCTGCGGTGATGAGACGGAGGCAGTAGACGTCTCGGAGCTACCCTATCAATGGCTTCCCCCAGCAAGATGTTCCAATGCTGTACCAGCTCATCGACCAAGTGACCATCAGGGTCCAGGTTTATCTCCCTCAGAGCCTCCTGGAACCGCTGCGGTTCCATCAGCCTCCGAGGGCAGACCATCCTAACTGGTCTATTCCCCTTCTGGAAGGGGTGCGCTAAGAGGCTGGCCTGTAGGAGATAATGATCCGTCCATGACAAGGGTGTGTCCCTCACATCCCCCACTAACAGATCACCTGCCTCAAGGCCAGAGCAGAAGACCAGGTTGAGGGTATGCCCCCCCACATGGGTTGGGCAGTTGACCACCTGGGACATGTCCATGGTTGCCATGGCGGCCATGAACTCACGCTCCGCTCCTACAAGGCCGGCATTGGCATGGGTGTTGAAGTCTCCCAGGACCAAAGTCCTGGAGGAGCCCAGCACCACCTCTGAGGCCAGCTGTGCTAGAGCGGCAAGGGATGCTTCCAGACAGGAAGGGGCCCAGTATACCAGCAACACCCCAAGCTTGTCCCCAGCCAAATCAAACACCACATGGAGGGCCTCAACCCCTGAAATCTCCTGGACTGGATATCTCCTAACTGGCCAGTCCGCCCTAAAAATAATGGCTACACCTCCCTCCTGGCCCTCCATGTGGGGCTGATGCTGCACAGCATATCCGGATGGAATGAGGTCCACTAAAGATGGCCCTGCCCCCTCGTCCAGTCAGGTCTCTGTGATGCATGCAAGGTCCGCCGCCTCATCCCAAATCAGGTCCTGAATAACCGGGGTCTTATTCGTGACGGACCTCGCGTTCAACAGCATCAGCCCTTTATGGGTGGACCCTGGTCCCTGACCCTCCCCCGCCCTTGGTGGGGGGGCGACTCTCTCAACCTCTTTCAGAGACCTTGGTCCCCTAAGGGTCTGAGTCACCCATCCCCTTGGACCATACCGTCCATGCCCCATAACCACCCCTATGGCCGCTTCTCCCCTCCTGTCCACTCCAGCCTGACCCCTCAGCTGTTCACCCTGCATCCGGCATCCCCTCCCCCCATAAACCTCCCCACCTTCTCCCCACTCCCCGTAACTCCCATCCCCATATTCCCCCCTCCAACCGGTCCTCCAGCTGCCACTAGGAGCCGGCATCCTGCCTCCCCCACCCCAACTCCCATTGCCACAGGGAGTGGGGCAGAGCCCCCCACCTGCTACCACCAGGTGGGTCCCCCTCCAGCACATTCCCCCCACTGCCACCAAGGGTTAGCCCTAGTAATGCCTCCCCTTCCTCCCCCTTCCCTCATCCCAAATATACCCCCACCCCCCACAATTTTCCCATAAAACTCCCCCCCAATAATGCACCTACAAGGACTCAACCACCAATATTCACCTGTAGACTCTCTATGGTCCCTGAAGAGCCCCAAAGGGCCGCATCTTTGGCCACAGCCCTTTGGCTCTCAGTCTGCAGCTCGTGGACTACAGCGGAGCCGCCAGCAGCTCCTCTTCAAGCCCCCCCTCAGTCAGCTTGCAGGTTTTGGGTCGGGGTCAGACCGGGACAGCCTGCTCAGGTGTGCCAGCTTCCCAGCCCCCCCTCCAATTCCTGGCCCCCCCCTGCCCCCCCCTCCAAAGTCTTTCTTCTTTCCCACAGGTGTTGCAGTGGGAAGCGGTATGGTTTATTTTTTACTGGCTTTTATATATGGTTTGTTTTTTACTGGCTTTTATGTTTTTATATATATGTGAAACACTCTTAGCCTGCGTGAAATGGAGGGATACAAATACAAATAAATAAATAAAATAAATATTTTGAGTCATATCTGCCCTGCAGCCCACCTGTAAGCAACAAGGGACTGTTTAGTCTAAATAGAAGCACATGATGTACAGGGGCCAGGCCTAATTTTGCTCCAATCTGTCTGGACATGCTCTGATAACTTGAATATGATGACTCAGAGAAGGGAGAAATCAAGGCTGCTCAAGCATGCTGGACTCATCCTAGATTGATAGTCTTGTACCATCTGAACACAGAACAGATAATGAGAGGTGCCTGCAGACTTAGGGTGATTTCAGATGTGACGGGGTGTCTATTGGCCCTGTCACAGAATCACCTTTTGATTCCCCACCGTAATCAAAACGTCACATCCCACAGACGTGCCGGCTGATTCCAGCGGTGAATCTGGGGGTGGGGCTGCGCGGCGCAACATGTGGCTGTGCAGCCCCCCCACTCTCCCCCAGCCACCTGCCCTCCTGGAGACAGGCGGGCGCAGTGGCAAATCCAACTGCTGAACCGATTCCGACCCAGGGTCTAGGTCATGGCCCGGAATTGGCGGCAGTAACAGACATTACCGTCCACCAATTTCGGACCATGGTTCAATTAACCACGCTTTCGGGGATGGTGCCCGGACCATCCTTGAAAGCGTGGTTATATTGCTCACCGCCGGTGGTTCACCGTGGTGAACATCTGGCGGCGTGCAACCAGACATTACGGGACCATCCACCACCATGGGGGATTCGCCGTAGTTGAGTGTGGTAATGTAATGTCTGAAAAAACCCTTAGTCTCAAGTGAGTATTGGAGGAGTTATAGTTTGGGGAGAGCCAACTCATCTGTGGACTGGACTTTTCTACTGAATCAGTTGCGGAACACCTCAGGGAGGGATTCATCCTATCAGAGACAGAACTGCAAGAGAATTGTTACTGATTTGCTTTGTGTTTCCTTGTACCTTTACCTGAATTCTCATAGCTACCCCTTTCTTAGTAAAGTTTTGTTTTTTTGAAGCAGACATCGGGTGTTTTTACATACACATTTCTCCTGCATGTTTGCTGTTATGAACTTTCTGTGTGTCTAAATCACTCATCCAGATCTTAAACATCCGGATCTTTGAACTTCTGTGTAGAACTTCTCCCAGAACCTTTGTGTATAAAAAGTTCTCCTGGTAAACTGCTTTTCTCCAGGCAGCTGCGGTCACTTGGTTTATTTATTTATTTATTTATTTTATACAGCTTTTATGCTGTCCCCTCCTGTCACAGGCAGCTTGGGGCGGCGTACAACCATAAAACACATAAAACATCTAAAAACAATTTAAAACAATAATACATAAAAGCAGCAGTAATACCCCATCTAACAACTCACCCACCCTCCCCTTCCCCCTCCCCGTCCCCAAAAGCCAGGCGGAACAGCCAGGTCTTACATTGTCCACGAAAAGAGGGGAGGTCTGCAGACAGACGGACCTCCAAAGGGAGGGCATTCCACAGCCGTGGTGCAGCCACCGAGAACACCCTCCACATGGTTGACACCCAAGACACTCCGGGGACCCGCAGGAGGGCACTCTCCAATTACCACAAGAGCCAATCGAGAACCTGGGGTTTGAGGTGGTTTCTGAGGTATGTCAGGCCAAAGCCATTTAGGACTTTAAAGGTAAGCACCAACACCTTCAATTGGGCCCAGTATATCACTGGCAGCCAGTGCAGAGGACTGAGCACAGGTGTTATGTGCTCGCGCCAGCTCATCCCAGTCAGGAGACGGGCCACTGCATTTTGCACTAGCTGCAACCTCCAGGCCATCACCAAGGGTAGCACCACGTAGAGTGTGTTGCAGTAATCTAGTCTTGAAGTTAAAAGCATGGATGATTGTGGCAAGATGCCAAGATCCGCAAACAGCAAGATGAGACATACAACTTCAGCTGACACACCAAATGTAATTGGCGACATGGTCCTTTCGCCACAGCCATCACCTGGGCATCCAGGCAAAGCTGTGACTCCACAAGCACCCCCAGACTGTGGACTTGAGTCACCAAGGGGGGAAAGAACCCCTCGATGGGGGCTCTCTCACCCCCTGCTTTACCCACAACCATCACCTCCATCTTGTCAGGATTCAGTTTCATTCAACTCGGCTGCATCCAATCCCCCACAGCTGACAAGCACTGGGTAAGCAACGAGACTGCCGGGCCTGAGTCATATGAAAAAGAGAGGTATAGCTGGGTGTCATCAGCATATTGATGACACCTCACACCATACCCCCACAACATCCCACCCCATTATCATCCTCTAACCAGTTGCTGCATAAAAACATCTCCTGTCCCAACATAACACCCTCCAGCCCCACGAAGGCTCCTCCTTAGGCTTGTGGTCTTTGGCGTGCGCCAGAGTCCTGGGGCTTTTAAGGGCTCCCAGCCCAACCTTCTGGCCACACCTCCATCGCTGGTCCTGCCCCTTCCTCTGCTGATTCCCATACACCTGCTGCTCCAGGGGTCACTGTCAGGGTGCCTGCTGCTGCCAAATGGGGTGCGAGAAGATGATGCAGGGTTCTTGGCCACAGCTGCTTCGGCCCTCTAATGGCTGACACCCTTTTGGTGTTGCCCTTCGGGCTGTCTCCCAAGGGTTGATGCCCCCAGGGGCCAAGCCTTGCAGATATACCTGTAAAGGGAGGAGGGGCCAGCTGTCAGAAATCATGATGGGATTCATGCCTTTGCATCCCTCGGGAGGAGGGTTTCCATGGCAGCCTGTCACGTCTACAGCTGCGGCTACTTTAGGCTGCCTCAGGGCAGTGTTTGTGTGAAGAACGCATCCAGGAACTTCCTCAGGGCAGTGTGTGTGGGAAAAATGCATTCGGAACTTAGATGCTGCTAGCAATGGATGAGGGGCAAAATAAAGGGCTGCTTGGGTCACTTCATAAAGGGGAGATATGTCCAAACTCCCCATGGGTGCCTAGTGTGCTGCTCACAGGGGAAGTCTGCCCATCAGGAGAGTTGGACCCACCAGCACCAACACCAGCACCATCACTAGTCAGGGTGCTTCCAACCCACTGCTACCTGGTGTGGGTTTGAAAAGGGTGTACTGTACCCTTTGCTTCCCCTCCACCACCTGCCATGAAACCTGCTGCAACCTTTTCACCTAAGAAGCACTGCATAGGGGGGAATGCTAGCCATCTAATCTTTGTGGGTGGGCTGAAAAGTCATTGCCTGTGCCCTCTTCCTTGGCCTTTGGATACTACTTCTGTCCCTGCCTTGGCTGCCCCAGCACCAACTCTCCTTCCCTTTCTCGTTCTGACTTTAAGACTATATTTATGATACACAGGGTGTTTTTGGATGGACAGACAGCCCCGGTGCTTGCTGCACCAGCCCGTTTCATTCCAGGTGGTCATCCGTCTAAAGGCAGTCCCACCAGATGTGTGTCCCAGAGTTCTGCTGCTGGAGTGGGCTGTACAAACTCAGAGCACCAGCCTGAGGTAGAGCAGCTGTCCATCTGATGCATGGACCCATGCTGCTGCTTTGCTCACAGTCGGCCATTGCCCTGGACAACACCATAGAGTTACAGACCCCAGCCTAGTGCATTGAGTGATTGCCCACAACTCTATGGTGCGGGGGAGGGGGGACTGCATGGGTGTAATGCAGGCCAGGGAAACTGCTGGGTCTGTCTGAACCTGAACCTGACCTTGAAAGGGCTGGACACAGGTGGACAAGGCCAAGCTGCCTCTATGTTCATCTGAAAAAACCCATGTTGCACACAGTGATACACAGACTCAGAAGAAACAAAGACAATTCAAATAAAAAGTAAAGCAGAGGCAGACACTGACTGGAAAGAAAATAATGTGACACACTAAAAAGAAAAAAACAGACACAGATCACAGAAGGAAGAAGGATTAAGGGAGGGAAATTAGAGTCAGGAAACACAAAAAGTGAGGATTGGAAGTGATTGGGATAAACTGGGATAAGATTGGGAAGAGAAGATTTGCCACCCTGGGGGAACTCACTGCAAGCTGAAGCCCTGCCATACTTGGAGTGCGGCCAATTTCTGTGCCTTCTGCTGCTTCTCCTGTGCCCACCTGCCTGCTGCCAGTCTGTCTCTCTCTCATAATCTGCCACCCCATAGCACTCGCTGCAAGTTGAAGCCCTTTCATACTTTGGGGTGCTGCCAATGCCTGTGTCTACTGTGTTGTGCCTGCCTGCTGCCAGTCTCTCTCTGTGATAGTCTGCCTCCCTGGGGTATTCTCTGCAATTTGAAGCCCTGTCATACTTGTGACACCACCAAGTCTTCTCCTACACTAGTGTCTGCTTCTGTAGTGCCCACCCACTGTGTGACAGTGCTTGCTGCTCTGTCCTATGCCTGCCTCCTGCGTGCCAGTCTCTCTCTCATATTCTGTCACCCTGGGGCACTCACTGCAATTCTAAGCTCTGTCATATTTGGGATGCCAATGCTAGTGTCAGATGATCTCTTTCTCACACACTGCCACTTCTGGGGTATCCTCTGCAAGTTGAAACCCTGTTATACTTGAGGCAACAGCAAGTCTCCTCCTATTCCCAGTGGCTTCTATTTCAGTGTCCACCCATTGCCTGGCACCTACTGCTCCATCCTGTGCCCATCTGCCTCCTGCCAGTCTGTCTTTTTCTCATAATCTGCCACCGCAGGGCACTCTTTCCCAAGCTGAAGCCCTGTCATACTTGGAGCAACAGCAAGTATCCTGTTATGTCCAGTGCCTGCTGCTTCAGTGCCTGGTCCCTGATGCCTGCCAGTGTCTGTCTGCTGTGTCCTGTGCCCACCTGCTGGGTGGCAGACTCTATCTGACATTTCTGCCACTCTGGGGAACTGTCTGCAAGTCTGAGGAAGGGAAAGTGTCAGAAAGGCAAAGTAAAACCACTATTTAAGTGAATGGAAGACCTGTAAAGTGATTCCCATTGAAAATAATAGGAAGCAAATTCAGTAACTACAACGAAGTTAGTTTTAAACAGAAAACAAATACATATTTAATTTTTTTAAATGAAAAAAAATGTAAAATAAAAACAAAGTTAGTTCCTTCCTGCTGCAACCCCCTACAGTCTTGTTTAGTCACCATAGATGTCCTAAACAGTCTCAGTACACTGATGACACCAAGCTCTACCTCTCTTTTTCATCCGACCCAGGCCTGGCAGTCTCGGTGCTTACCCGTTGCCTGGCTGATGTTGGGAACTGGATGAGAGTGAGCCAACTGAAGTTAAATCCAGATAAGACTGAGGTGATGATGGTTGACCTGTCTTATGGCCTGGAGGGGATTCGGACTCCGGGGTCTGGACCCCTCTGGTCAGTCGGGTTCACAGTCTTGGAGTGCTTCTGGACCCCTTTCTGGACCTGGATTGTCAGGTTGTGGTGGTGACCAGGAGCACTTTTCACCAACTCCATCTGCAGAGGAGGCTGCAACCTTTTTTTTCTGATTCAGACCTGGCCACTGTCATCCATGCTTTCATCACCTCAGGGCTAGCTTATTGCAGTGTGCTCTACTTGGGGCTCCCCTTGATGACTGTTTGGAAGCTGCAGCTGGTGTAGAATGCAGCTCCTGTCAGGGGTGGGGCACTGTGAGCACATTACACCACTGCTCCATAGTCTGAACTGGCTTTAAGGTGCTGGTTTTTATCTTTAAAGTTCTAATCAGACTGGTCCCCACATATCTGAGAGACTGCCTGTCCTTCTGTGCCCCACTTGAGATCAGTCGGGAGTGCCTCCCTGTGGGTACCGTCAGTTAGTCTTGTTTGTATGGTGAGGGCTTTCAGGGGGGGCATTCTCGGTTGCCACCCTGATGCTATAGAACTCCCTGACCTCAGAGGTTCGGTTAAGCCCGAGCCTGAACATCTTTCTGGAGGTGGTGTAAGACTTTTCTTTGTAAAGGCATTTGGCAGGCAGGGACAGGGAGGGGATGAGGGAGGGTGTGGGGAGTTTGCTGGGCAGGGTTGGGGTAGGGTTGTGAGGGAGTTGGAGTAGGACATGGGGAGGTGGTATTGAGCAGTTTTGTTGAGGGCTGTGGGATGGTTGGGGGGCGTTTTGTGGGGGCGTTGTATTCTATTTTGATGGTTTTCAGTGTTTTTATATATGTTGTTAGCCACCCTGGGCCTTGGGAAAGGGTGAGTTAAAAATTTAAATAAATAAATAAATAAATATCTGAAAGACCACCTGTCCTTCCATGCCCCATTGGTGGGGAATGTCTCCCTGTGGGTACCGTCTGTTAGCTTTGCTCACATGACAAGGGCTCTCAGAGGAGCATTCTCGGTTGCTACTCTGGTGCTTTGGAATTCCCTTCCCTCAGAGGTTCATTTGAGCCTGAGTGCAAGCGTATTCTGGAGGCAGCGTAAGGCCTTTTTATTTGAAAAGGCATTTGGTGGGTGGGGATAGGGGATTGGGGCGAGGTGGTGGGTGACCTTGGGGTAGGGATGTGAGAGGGGGTTGGGTGGGAAGGTAGTATTGGGTGGGTTTTAGGGGTTTTATTAGTTTTATGTATTGGAACGTTTTGTGTATTGTAAAGCCACCCGGAGCCTCTGGGAAGGATGGCATAATAATATAAATTCAAACAAACAAACAAACCTTGTTGGAGGTCTGTCCAGCAAGGGCGGCACCTCCCAGAGAAGGGGGTTAAAGAAAGGAAGTTAGCAAAGGGTTTGTCACTGGGCCAAGCCTAAGGCAGCTCGGTGCCTCACAGGTGCAAGCCATTGGGGATCCTGGCCTTAGACTGCCCTCATGCTTTACCCTAGGGACTGTGTGCAGGTAGCTATCTCCTGGAAAGTCCTGGACAGATCAAGTCCTCTGATTCCTAGCAGGCTGTAGGATCATGCTAGAGTTTGCCCCTGAATCAGAGAACACTGAACCAGAGGTCTGGGCAGGGGAGGATCCTTGAGATTCATGACACGAGTATACAAAGTCAATCCTTAACTGGTTTTCGTTTAAACATTTCAGAGATTTACAAATGGGGTTCTCTTTGGAGCAGTGGACCAAAGAAAGAAATGAGGAGCCATGGCAAAGAGGTTCGGGAAACCAATAACAGTTCCCACCCAATACTCCCTTCCTTACTCAGATTCTTAACCCATCATTTTGTCACTCAGGTGTTTATGGGTCTCTTCAGAGTTCCCTAGAATGAGTAGGTTGCTATCAGTATATAACTTAGCAGGTATATACGTCTTTTCTGTGGATGTTTTTAAATGGACCCGGGGGAGGGAGGGAGGAGAGGGCATTCCTGTGTCTGCTATGGCTGTGGTGGGTTTAGACAGAGGCGGCTGTGTCAGCAGTCCACCCACATGGTGCCTCTTGTCCATGCACCATAGAGGTGTGGGTGGATCTCCAGCTGCTCTAGGCTGCTGCCAGCAACTCTATGGATGTTGCCGGGGCAACCCCTGGCTGGAAGCAGAGCTGCAATGGTCTGTCTGCAAGTAGATGGACTGCTGCTCTGTCCCCAGCTGGTGCTCCAGGTTTGGATGACCTTCTCCGCTTGTGGTGTTCTGGGATGTTCCGGTTCACCTTGCTCCATCTCACCCCAGGGTGGCCCACCTTCACAGAGCTGAATATATGTCTGATATACAGTAATTGTCTCTAACCTTTACACAAATGGGTCACCTGGGGGTGGGGTGGAGCAGGAGTGAGGCAGGTGTCCGTGTCCGTCTAAAGACATCCTCTGTGGCTGAATTTTGAATGTAATGCATTTTGTGGTATGGTTTGGTTTTTTAAAAATAAAAACAAAACCTTTTTCTTGAGAAACAGACACTTCAAAATTTGGTAATATATTGGTATTTAGAAGAAGATGAGAGAAACAGGTAAGAAATAAGGAAGTAGGAAAAACAGGTGGAAACACCTGAACGAAAACAGAGCCTGCTGTTCTCTTCCTTTCTTTCTGAGTCTCACCCTTCCTGTTTCCCCTCTATAAATTCCCCTTTCTTTACTCTGATTCCTTTTCCATCTTTCCCCTATTGCCTTCCTTTCTTACCTTTACTGTTTTCCTGTTTTTTATTCGTCTGTCTTTGATACTCTCCTCCTTTTGGTGCTGTCCTATGTTTTTCTGCTTTTCACTTCACACCATCCAACCCCCACTTTGATTCCTTCACAACACATTTTCTTTTCTTCCTCTATCCTCCCTCACTCCCACCATGTTTTGACTTCTTTTCTTCTCCTCTTCCCTCCCCCCAAGAACTTCAGCATGAGATCAAAGGGGGAAACCCAGCAACACAAATTAAAGATTTGACGGGACTTGAGTGTAACTAATAAAAATGCTTTTGCATTAGCCACAGTTGCTAACAGTGTTTAATGGCTGGCAATCTGCAGCTTTTATTAGTAGAATAAGAGGTTGAGTGGCATAAGTGGATACAGTGGCTGCAGCAATTAGAGTGAAGATTCCTTGTTAGAAACCTGTTCCGCATATATCATAATTTCCCTATATATTCTGAGTTTTCCCAGTTTAAATATTAAGCTGAAGTTCAAGGAATGAGGCTAAAACCATTTATTATAAAATATGGTTTGTCTGAGATGCAAATTATTTAATTTTTAGTTTCCCACCCATTAAAAAGTCACCTTATTTTGCTTTAAATAACTAGAAAGTTAGAAATAACAACTATATTTAATGATCAGCCCATTAGTACTATTTCACAAAGCTTGTTTTAAAGGATGCAAGTATTCCGATACTGTTGCCTTTACTAATATTGAAAAACTATGCACCTTCACATTCTGGTATGCATTACAGGTACAGTTCATAAATGTAGGAGACGCATAAGTTCTGTATGTCTACTTTGATATATCCTTCTGATTTACAGTAATTCTCTCCAATAACTATATTTTACAGCCCTTTAATTGACTGATATTTAGTATTTGGCTATTTAAGATGTTATGGTAGCTAATCATCTACTAAAGTTAATTATTTGTAGATATAGCTGGTCAGTAATAGTAGTTTTTTGTGTGGTTTTTTTGGTCAGGACATGGCATTGTTCCAGTTTTTTAATGGGCTACATTTAGAATGAGAATTATAGCAGAATGTGTTGCTGCTAGAATGTCTGTTGTATCAGAATATATCATATTACAGCAACCCATGAGTGGGGAATGTGATGAACAAAACTTGACAAAGGCCAGACTCTGAATGGGAGAAAAATTGTAGCCATACTGGCTTACACCAGCTGAAACTTAAAATCTAGAGACAGCAAATCAAACATTTTGTCTAGAACATGAAGCCATGAAGCCATGCAGGCATTCATCTGCAAGCCATTCAGGATGAATGTCTTTCTTATAGAACATTCTGTACTTTAAAAAAAAACCAAAACAACTTTGAGGTTACAGCAGTGTAAGTCTGGACTAAAAGGACTGGACATATGCATGAAGGACACTATTTAAACTCAGCAGGATTTAGAATGATCATGATCTAAAATTATTTGAGTGACGTCAGTGTGACAATTTCTGACATTAAGATTTGAATTTACTCTGTATTTTCTTTAGGCGCACACACATTTTTTTTGTCTAAGGGTGTTTTTAAAGGAGATGATACCAAGCATGGCCACCCAGGAGCGACTCATTCAACCACCTGTCTGAAGGTGGAGTGGGGGAAAGCAGACTCCCATGAGCCATGCAGCACTCACTCATGGTCAGAGAAATCCAGAGTGTATCATGTGGGGCAAGCCAAAAAAGTGAGTGACAAGGGTGCCCACACATCCCCTGTCTATAGGAACTGGGGCAGCCACACATGCCAGCAGACTGGTTTGCCACTCATAGGGTGCTAACAAATATGGTACTGAGCCAGTGTGGGCTATATTTAAAACTGTATGTCTGATTCAGGCTCACCAGATGTGGGCCCAGTTCAAACCCGGTGGGGGTGGCAGCTGGGCTGGAAACATGGACCTGGAACAAAGTGAGCACACAATCTAGCTCTGTGAGCCACCCAGCCTGTCTTGAGCTGGCTGAACTGGTGGGTGCAACTATTTGTGTGCCTGCTAGGCCCACCGTTGGGGGATTGCCATGACTGCCTGTCATGGCGGGGGGCGAGGGGGCATGGCACTGGCTGTAGTGTGGGGGTGGAGCTGACTGACAATGCGGCACTCCTCGCCCTCTTCCCCCACAGGGACAGGCCACAGGGATGTTTGTTTCTGCTGCTGGAGCTGCCCCGGCTGGAGGTAGTCCTTCCCAACTCTGGGCGGGATGACAGCAAAGCTGTCATGTTTGTTGGGAGTACCCGTTGGCACTGTGGGCAGGGGACACGGCCTTTTCAAGTCACAGAAAGTGGCTGTGAGCACTGGGGAGCCTGGGTTCCCCAGTGCTCATGCTCTGGACATGTCCAGCCCAGCATGCTTCCCTCTCCTCGATGGTCCATGGCAGAGGGAGTGCAAGGCAGCTGCTGTGGTAGCCTCTCTGTGAGCTTCACATTAGAATCCATCCCCACACATGCCACCTGAATGGCTACTCTGCTACTGTGCCACTTGGCACCATTGCCCCCCCCCCCCCAGCCTTACTCAACTGAAAACAAAACACCCAAAGCTTGGTTGGTAATATATTGAGTTTTTCATATGTCTGCTATCATGAGGGACAGTTTGACACCAACAAAGCATAGAAAGTCTTTGAAGGAGCAGGCCCATAAAAACTGTTTATGCAAGCCAGGCATTTGTGAGTAAGCACCCTAACCACCTCATTTACCTTAGATGAGAAAGGTTTAGTATTTGGCTAATGGCCAGATTATAAAGGCCTGAGACCAGTTCTTATTAAATCTCTCCTTATCTAAATAAACTGTATTTGTTTAAAACAAATTGAAACTCTTTTTGTTTAAGGTCCTTGGATCACACATCTGATGAGCATGTAACCCCTTCCACAGCAGGGCAGGGATGAATTCTGTTGTCTGGAGCTAGAAACAAACCATGAGAAACTGCACCAGGAAGTAAAAGGCTGCATTGTGAAACTGGTGCCCTGTCCTCCCTTAAAGAGACCATCTCCTTGGATGTCTAGATCAGGGAGGTGACCTCTGACTCAGAAGTGAGAGGAGCAGAGAGCAGAAGGAGAAGGACTGAGACAAGAAGGAAGAGCCTTCAGCCAGTTAGCCAGAGAGGAGAGTGTGGCAGTGGGAGACCCCTTCATTTCCCTCCCCACCCCCAAGCCAAGGCTTTCCCTAGAGAGTCTGCAGGGACTTGGTGGAAGGCACTACCCTTGGACCTGTGGACAAGAGGACTCCTGGCCTAGCTTGACAGCCTAGAAAGGAGAAAACTGCTCAGCTGCAGCAAAGCCTCCCCAGACGAGACTGCAGTCAGCCTGTAGGAATATCAACAACCAGAGTGAGCCTGCGCCAGAGACATCAGAAAAGAGGGCAGCATTGCTTCTCAGTTCCTGATTCACTAGTTGGTAAGTGGTAGGGGTGGGAATACTGGTTCTACCGGTAACCGGTAATGCTGGTATTAGGCATACCGGATTTAAATCTGATAATCCGATAATCCAGTAACCTGTACCGGATCTTTTTAATGGTACAGGTTACCGGATCTTTTACTTTGGGGAAGGTCAGGTGGCAGTTGGCAGGCTTTTGTCATGTAAGTTTGTTTTTAAGTACTGAGTCCCCCCTACCCCCACCCAGAGGTGCAAATTGATACATTTTGCACCTTTTTTACCCTGCCTTGGATTGTTTGAATTTTTTTAAATTGAAAAAGTCATCAAATCCTGGAGGTTTCTGTAGGGTATGGGGCACTTTAACTGACTGCTGGTGCTGGCCAATAATCTTGTTTTTTTTTTCTTTCCTTCTGGGGGCTTCTGGAGCTCATGTCTGGCCAGCCATTTTACAGCAGCCTTGGAGACAAAAGGATCCACAGAGCTGCTGGAGGTGTGCATGCGTGTGACTGTTGGTAAGTTTGGGGTTCCCTGATTCCCTCTAGTACAGGATCTCCTTGGTGCCTGTAGCAAGGGGGATGGAGAGGTTGGCAGTAATGGACTTGCCTGGGTAGAGTTACGGGTACCCCTAGACTTAGGGATAGGATGTGTGTGTGTGTGTGTGGGTGATTTTAGCCAGCAGGACATGTGCTGGGGTGTGTGGGGTGGGCAGAATGGTGGGCAGTAGTCTGGACAGGCACTGAGCAGATACTAGGCAGGGCATGGGGAAACAGTGGGCAAGGGAATGCCATGCTGAGAGTTTTTTCCACTGGCACAGGGGGTGGGGAATGGTGGCCTTGCCACCATGGTGTGTGATGTGTGTGTTTGTCTTTAACCCTGTCTTGTTTTGGGGTGCACTGTGTGGGGGTGCACTGCCCCCATGCTTGGCCACTGCCCTGCTTCATGGTGCTATCTTTATTTGTCTTGGAATGGCTTGTGGTGTTTTACTGTTTTTGTCTCTAGCCCTGTCTTGTTTTGGGGTGCACTGTGAGTGAGTGCCCCCATGCTTGGCCACTGCCCTGCTTCATGGTGCTGTCTTTGTTTGGCTTGGAATGGCTTGTGGTGTTTTCTTTGTCTCTAGCCCTGTCTTGTTTTGGGTTGCACTGTGTGGGGGTGCCTACATGCTTGGTCACTGCCCTGCTTGTGGGGTGCTGTCTTTCTTTGGCTTGGAATGGCTTGTGGTGTGTTTGTCTCTAGCCCTGTCTTGTTTTGGTGTGCACTGTGTGTGGGTGCCCCCATGCTTGGCCACTGCCCTGCTTGTGGGGTGCTGTCTTTGGCTTGGAATGGCTTGTGGTGTAGTGACTGCCTGTCTGTAGTGTCTGAGGCTTCTTGGAAGGTGAGCCACAGTGGGGGATGGGATGTGGGAAAGCTGGCTGCCTGGCTGTGCCCACTTGTCTGTCTGGGTGAGATTTTTTT